>VNJR01002765.1:0-147145 GCA_008042585.1 Drosophila punjabiensis | reverse complement strand
CAGTGTCCTCTTCTTCAATAAAGTAGTAACACCGACTTTAAATTATGATATTGTTTATTCCATTCAAATTATAACTTGTAACTTAAGTTTACAAAGATTGTTCTGTGCGAAGTATGTCTGATCATGAAGAGATTCTGGCGGCGACTAACTTGCGAAGAGTTGCCAGACTTTTTCTGCTTCCTGGATTACTTCCTTTATTAGTACATTTTAAGTAAAGAGTCAGAGACTAATAGGTGTGACCACTTCTGGTAACCCTATCCACTTCACGAACCCTACCGGATCCCACAGTTATAAAATCAATAACATATTCTATAATAACATATTCCTCAGTGCATGGAAAGGCCATTACCATTTTCGGTTAGCTGCAGTTTTGCGTTGCAGCTGACGGCGTCGTTTTTGTTTCTTTTGTTCCCCTATACTTGGCAATTTTGTATGCACTTTTTACCGCCGCCCAGTGCCGCCCAATGCCACACACTTTGCCACCCCCTGTAGTATACCCCCATCCCTTAGGTTTCAGCCAATGCCATTTGCCTCCCATTCCCCCCAGTCACCGGTTCTTTCCGCCGTTGTTTACATTGTCACAGTTGCCGCTTTTCTTTGCATTCGAAGTTGGGTCTCTTCTGAGCCGGGGTCTGGATCCTGGGCTGGGCTTTATGTTTTGCATTTTATTTGCATCCCCAAGAAGTAAAAGGACATTCGCTGCATTTGCTTAATTGCCTGTTAAAAACCAATGGAAAGGCTTTGACTGAAGCCCGGCAAAAAAGATTATTTTCGGTGTCTGAATGCTAGCGAAATTTAATTGGGAAATTTTCAATGAAATATAACTGAAACTATATTCTCAAAGTAACAAGAAAAACATTGAGGAATAAAAATACATAATAATTGAAGTCAAAATATTTTTATTGCAAAATTTCTGCCAAAGCTATTACTTCCCTTATTCATTTAAGTATTTAATTAAAATAATTATGCATTTACAAAGATATATGTATGTAGCAGAAATCAATATATTTCCTTTGTGCAAACACCCAACTTCCTGCCTTCTTCTCCATCCTAGAATAACTTCCTCTTCCGGCAGGTGTAATCTCCGAGCTCTCTCAAATTATGCAATTAAATAGTGAAACATTTTGGGCACCGAAACTTTGTCTGAGCTCCGTCACTCAAAGTCGAACTCAGTCCCCTTCTGCTGTTGAAATCTCTCCTCGGAACTCACTCAACACTCACTTAGCAGCTTGAATAAAATTAAACTCACGGCGCAAGTTTTATTTTTTGGCAGCACAAAGTGAAAAAAGTGCAAAAAAGTAACAAATAAAGAAACGAAACCAAAAAAAAAGGCGAAACATACGAAACTTATAGCAAGTTGGGAATATTTCAAATACTGAATGAATTTTGCACATATTTCAAACTTGATTCCTTTTTTCCTTTTGCACGTTGGAAAAGTTTGCGTGGCAAGGAAAGTTTTTCCCGTTTAGTTGCTGTTTTTGTTGTTGTTTTTGTTGTTGCTGATGTTTCACTTCTCAATTCTACTTTTAATTTCTGGCAAAGAGAAGCGGCTGTAAAAAAAAAGGAAAGAATAAAATACTTTGATGGCAAAGTTGCTTATGGCGCTACTTTTTAAGAGAGCGTCTGCGGGAGGGAATGTGTGTCAAAATTAATTAATTTCATGATTTATGCACGAAAACTTTACCAAGGCAGCTTTCCATTGGAAAAACGCTGCACTGCACTGCGGGTTAAGTGCTGCTAATGTTGGCCCATTGACCGCTGGCACTCCACCAACAAAAGGACACACTTTCACACTAAAAAAAAAAAGAAAAGCTAAACCTAAAAACGAAATAGAGCAAGTCCCTGCTTAAGCTAAACAGGTCACGTCGTCGGGCTGGAAAATAGTTTTCCTCCAAAACTTTGCCAACTCCCGACGGTCAAAAGTTCATGGCGTCCCCAAAAGCTGGACTTGCTTACCTACTGTTGTGAATAACACTGGGAAAAATTAATTATTTGTATTAAATCTTAAAGTTTTTCTATTAAAAATAAAATATAACATGAGAACATGAGTCTTGTAGATTCTTTAAATTAAATAAATTGTATTTCTGTTATGTTACGAGTGTGTAATAATATTAAAACAAAAAGAAATTGATTTAAAAATATTAAAAAATAATTCAAAAATATTTTTTCAGTGTTCAGAAATTACTCCTGCATTCCTTGCTTTTATTGTAGGTGTGAACATTGGTTTCAACACCCTCACTCTCCCTGATTAGAGGTCCTTTGGCCAACTCACTCCCCTCCCCTTAATCTTGATTGGCGAAGTTGAGTTTTTGGGTTTTCATTTCCATTTGGCCTCAACGAGGACTGGCTGTGGAAATCCTTTCGGCTGCTTATCGTTTTTGCATTCATTTGTTTTCAATTGTAATTAATCTTGGCCAGGAAAAGTTTCCTTTTGACATTTTGTGGCTCCCAGGACGCTCCTTGACTTCGGCCTTAGTTTTGCAGCCAGGCTTTTGTATTGTCCTGGCAAAAACTTGGCCCTGTTGTTTTTGGATGGCGATGGCAACAACGTGTTACTGTCACAATTAAAATAAACTTTTCGCCACTAATTGAAAAGTGTCAAGTGTAATTTCTTTAAAGCTTTACAAAAACCGAAAGTTTTGGTTTTTTTTTGGCTAAATTATTTGACTTTTTCGCTTAGAGAATTGACCAAGAAGTTTGTTGCTGAGGAAGTGGCATTAAAATTAAGTAATAATTATTGTTTGCTTTCAAATGTATTCTTTGCGTATTTTGTTGGCAATTAAGTTACAAATCTAATATTTTACCAATATACTTCTTTAAGGAAATTTAAAGCAAATAAATTTAAGCCCTTAAATGTTAATGCCTCCACTCCTTGCGCCGCCTAGTCAAGCATGAATAAATAGATAAGTACAAGATTTTACGCTATCTTTCCGCGCCGCATATATATTTTTCTTTCAATTTGAGAATGGGAATCTAAGAGTATTTTGCAATTGCATTAATTGAAATTTTTGCCACATCAAAGTGCACGAAAAAGCCGCAAAAACATGGAGTGCCCAGACCAGTGCATATTTCCCTACGCATCCAAAGAGATTTTCCAAGGAGATTTTCCCGCAAAGCTGCAACCGCAGGATAACTAATTACACTAAAGTGTCAAGCCGGAGAAAGAGAGAGTGAGTGAGTGCTAGGGTCTGTAGAGCAAAGTTTCCTGTCGAAGCCAGTTGGCCATAAGTAATGCCGAACTTTGATATAATAATTTATAAGAATATTTGCAAATTCCAATAGCGGCGGGCAAATACTTTCGCCGAGCTGCCCGAAAGTATGCAGCGGCAAATGCACTCGCAGCAGCTCGACACTGGGCGGCAGAAGTATGCAGCCCGGGCGATAACGCAAATCTTTTTGGGGGTTGGAGTAATACGAAACTTTTGCCGGGTCGAGAAAACTTAATCCGAGAGCCGAGAAATGAGAGCCCAAAGTCAAACAGGCAAACAAATGCCGTGGAGTAGAGTTGAAGTTGGAGTTTTGGGGGAGTGGGTTTGGGTCCTGTTCTGAATCCTGGTTTCTTAAGCTGCCATTCAGCAGTTTCGACTGCCCAAGTATTTAAGCCATTTGCACTAATGAATGCGGTCGCGCATTTTTAAACGTCCGCCGCCCCCAAAGAGTGGGGCCCAAAAGGGGTTGATTTGGCCCGCAAAGTTGGCCAACTGAAAGTTGCCACTTATTCGAAACACGTGCAAAATTATGTTCACAGTTTTCGGATTTGCGTACCCTGTAAAGGACTTAGTTTGGAGATGAAATGATTTTCAGTAGACAAAAAGATTTTAAAATTTATGAATAATAATTTATTATTAAAATAAAAATAAAATAATAAGAATCTTTACATAGTTATTTATCTTTAGCTTAAATACCTTAAATAAATACCTAAATTAAAGGGTATTCAAGTCGCCTTAAACATCGTTATTTGTCTTATTTAGTTTGTTTTTGCGTTTAGCCGCTGATAATTATTTGACCAGAGGCAAGGAAGAGGGCCAAATGAATGAAGGAAGCTTGAGTAAGTTGCAGATAGTCAAAAGCTGTGTTTTCCCCAAACTCTGTTTTCCTCGCTTTTCCGTGCACTTTTTATGTACATTTAGAGGCTGCCATAAAATCGCCATTAAAAGCGGTTTATGGAACTCTCAGCCATTGACATTGAGAGATACCTAGCAAGCGCCGCGAATAATTACCAATTTTATTTAATTTTAGCCTTTTTCGGAGGGTATAAGGAAAAATCTTTTGTTCAGAGAAATGAATAAAGGAATGGGGTAAAGAATGAACTTGACAATGCTTCGTGATGAATGATCGACGAATAGCTGAGGGGGAGAGCCCCCCAGATCTGCGTGGGAAATTTCCGAGTGGGTGGAAAAACACAAGGAAATATAAATATATAGTCTGGGGAGAACATAACTTTATCGACATCGAAAATTTTGGAAATATGTCAAAGATGTTTCAGGTTACTTTGGCTTTGGGTTTTTTGTTAGTCATGAAAAAAAGTTTTTGTATTTAAATTTTTAAGATATATTTGAATTTGTTAATTATTTTAATTAATTTATTTAATTGTTTTAAATATTGTTAAAAAAGTGTGTACGAAAAGAGGCATAACTTATCACTGACCTTACAAAATGCCAATATAATACATATTTCTTTATAAACATAATGTTTATAAATCTTCTATATTTAGAAGTATGTTTAAAATATTTATAAACAAAGTATACATTTTATTTTTATCAAAATCTCCATATATATAGTCACTTCCACGTAGTCTCTCCGTAATAATAATTAAGTTCAACATTTGACACAATTAAAAACAAATAAGAAAGTTAATTTTGATAGCCGCATTTTATATACACTTAAAATTTTGATTTCGGATCATGAAAGTCGATAATTTACCAATATGATTATGCCAAAAATGCATTAATTTCAATTCGCAAAGCTTTTCTATGCTAGTTCTTATTAGATTTCATAGCATTGTAAATTAAACATTTTTAAAATTAAAAATAAAAAATATTAAGTTTATTATATCCTTCCAAAGCAAAAAATTACATCCAAAATCTCATCCAAATATATTAGGCCTACGCTCTCCATTTAGAAATCGACCAGTAAATCCGTGCAAGTGTAATTTATAGAGTGCAACCCAAATGGGTCATATCCACACCCATTAATCCCCCGAGCAATATTCAAATTGTTCGAGCAGCGCAGCCAAATTAGATTGCCACCCACTTGAGTGTCTACTTATAGCGCCTGTCAAACTAACGGCCAAACTAATCCGCCTGACAACATGTCATGGGAAAATAAAGAAAATAATGCGCCAGGGCACACCTAGAGCTACACACACCGATCAGGAGAAATTAGGGAAACGCGTAAATAAAAGAAAAACAGATGTTCTGTTATGGTTCTGTTTTGTTCCGCTCGGACAGCTCGTAAAAGCAGGCAAATCGATCGTAGATCAGAGATCGCCGAGAGTCTGCACACTGCCTCTCCGCCTCTTTCCCGATGACGCCCACTCGTTGAGGTTTTCCTCTCCGGTGGACACTTGCTGACAGTTTTCCGCGAAAACCTGAGAAATTAAACAGAGCAGCAAGTGCAGTGAGAGTGAGAGAGAGCGAGGAGCGGGAAATTAATTTCTGTTTTGATTTAAATTATGATCAACGGGGCTCGCTTTTCCCGCCGCCCCTGGCGAATTCAATTAAGTTCTAAATAAGAAAAACATGCATAATTTTTATTTCCCCCAATATTATTTATACTTATAATTTATATTTTTTTCTTTTCGGAATAAATAACACCGCTCCGCTGGGCGGCTCCATGGCCTGTCAAGTCGATCGGCGGTGGCAGTGCCATCTTGGACGTTCTTCGAGCCCCACGCGAGAAAATCGCGCGCATCGTCGTTTTTCCGTCGCCTTGCCCGGCGGCCGCCCACTCGCATTTTCACTTTTACACGCCCGAAAAGAAAAGCACGCAGCGATCCAAAGTGCAGCATATATAAAATAATAATATTTTTGTGGCCCAGTGCAGTTTTTTTGGAAATCATGTCACTCGCAGTGCCAGACCGAAAGTGTGGAAATTCTAGTCGGAAAGTGTGAAAAAAGTGTGTGTCTAAAAGTGCAACACGATCTCAGTTAAAAGTAGAAATCAAAGCAAGCTGCAAAGGTTCAAAAATAAATATAAAAAATAATAATAATTACAAAAAGGAATCAAAGAAAATCCTAAACCTAAATCCTAATATAAAAGTATCAAAACTAAAATCAAGACCAACCTAACAACTTGACTTTTGTAAAAGGAAAACATAAGTTAAGCCACAAGCTTATCCCAAGAATAAATGTGTAATAAATGTCTAATAAACAAACAAAATGAAAACCTAGACAATTTCCTTTAGCGAAGTGCGATTAACATAGCATAAAAAATTAAATAAATTCTCAAGTGTTGTAAATTTGCTACGCTTATTGTTTGTTGATTGTATCTGCAGTGCGTCGTGCGCGTATCTCTGTGTTTGTATCTACATCTATATGTGGTGTATCCGCGAGTGCGTTCGCTTTGTGACATCGCAAAGATTTGACCTCGCACTTCACCCATCAAGTGAATTCATTTGTCGCTCGACTCACGCGATCAACGATCTCCCCGTCCTCGTCATCGGTCGTGTGTCTTCTTGGATTGTGGATCTTGTATCTTGTAGCTTGTATCTTGGATCTTCAACACAATAAGCCGGGCAATTTGTCACACAAAGAAATCATTCTAGTCCGCGGAAGCTCTCCTCCCCCGCAACTAGAGCCAATTGCAATGGAAGTAAGTTCCCCCGGGTAACTTTTCTATGGTTTATAAATATATATCTATAAAACTTGATGCTATTCCAGTGGATCATTTGGGGAATGGGTTCTCTGGACGTCGTCGCATTCAATATTTATGACCCACTGAATGTCCAACATGTGCGCCACATTGCAACAAAAATAGCCGGCATTGAAATGAAATTAGCAAAAAAAGCAGAAGGAAATCGGAAAAGGCGATCGTGGAAAAATATAGAAAATCATAGATAGCCGAAGAGAGCCATCCGAAAATAAGCCATCGAAAAAAATAAAGAAACAAGAAATTATTAATTAGTTTTTGGACAAACTCTCGGTCTGTGTTGTGTTCGACAGCTCTGTTCCATTAATATCGCTATATATAGGCCACGAGACCATAAATCTTCCGCATCAAATGCAAATAAAAAGAGGAATCGAATTAAATTATGATTTTCATGATACGTTGACAATTTTTATTTGCTCAACGGGGAGGTTCTTAAGAGGGGGGAAGCCTCAAATTTATGCCGAACCCCGAAATCAGCTGGTGTCCAGTCGTTGGGTCCATAAAATAGTATCCAATTAGCAGCGAAAGGCAAACAGCAGCAACACACCGGCAGATGACCCCAAAAACTAAAACTAATTTGTCAGGGTTTCGGTCTCGGACACGGACACGGACACGGACGAGTCGGCTTCCATTTTCCGTATTCGTATACGGTTTTGTCATTACGGTCAATAATTACCGCAAGCATGTCAACCGAAATTATTGCCCAGATAGATTTTCCAACCCCGTTTGCCACACTTCGGTTTAAGTGTCTGGCCATGTGTTGCAGTCAAACCGCAAGGACTTCCCCCCATCCGAGTCCTGCCCACCCTGCCGGAAATAATTACTCAGCTTGCTTTTCTTTCGAGGAGAGTTTGGGGCGGCAGAGAACCTGAGGCGGCATCTTGCCCACATTTAATTTATATTATTTGTGCTTCCTTTTGTGCGGAGTCCCCCTCCCCGCCTGCTCTGTCCCGTACACCTTGCTCACCTGGCTTTATTAGTAGTGTACTGTCTGTTGGTCTTTTGGTCTTTCGGTCGGTTGGTCTACGGTATACGTACATCCCTCCCCCAAAGGACTAGCGCCACGTCCTGGCTCCTGCTGTTGTCGTTATTCAACCACTAAACTGTGTTTTGGCTTTTGTTGCATTTCCAACCGCATTCCTGTGGTTTCTTCCAACTTCTTCGATTTTCCAGTTGAGTTTCTAATAATATTATTGGAATTGAGGGCTCCCCTGTCCCCTCAGCAGGGAGTTAAAGCTGATGTGGGTTGTATGCTGCATTTAATATTTAGTCTCCACAAACAACCAGTGTTTTGTGTTTCCGAAATGCCGTTGTACAACGAGTAAATTATTAAATAACATTAACATCTAGCTCGTGGCCGCAGAAATGTCTGACTGAGTGAAGTCGACTCGTGGCTTTAGCTATTGGTCAAATTCAATTCAATATTGATCGACTTTCGGGGCCTGAAAAAACGGAAGGAGTGAGCAATAAGGACACGAAAAAAAATCGAAGCGCAAGAACAAAAAAGGGTTACTAGTTGCCACACATTGGCACTGGGAGAAAAGTTATGGAAAATGTAAAAAAAAATTCTAAAGCTCTTTTTGTTGTAGCTTAATTTGATTTAATTAACTGATTAAATAATGATAACAATAATGTTTACTTAAATCTATATTAGGACAAAATATAAATGTTAACATAAATAATTGATAAATAAGGACAACACATCCTTAATTAATTTAAACTCAGCATTTTTACCTTTCATTATTCTAAGTTTTTAATCATAAATAAAATATTTCCATATTTATTAAGTGCAATAATATAAAAGGTGTTTTTTCAGTGCCTAAAAGAACAATGAATGAAACAAAAAGAATTACACAAACAAAGCTACACTCGCTCATACTCATATATCTTTAAATTCAATGACTGAACTTTTATGACGGCCATTTACCTGTATAACAACCACAGTACCTGTGACTGTACAGCAGATGTGACCCACTGTATCTGTGTCGCATGTTTGTGGGTGGAAATGGGTTAGAGATTCCAGGGGATTCTCTAACCTGGCATCGGAGGAAGTACGGAGTAATTGCTCGCGATAAGAATCTCAGATTAGATAAAACGGCAAACAGTTAGGTACAGGCCTCAGCTCCCGATAAGCAGCAGCAGATTGGTATCACCAAGTTAATTTATATTCGGCTTAAATCCGCCGAGGATGGGAGATTATATATACAATACAGGTCGACTGGAGTGTGTATATCTTAATGGCTCCCTAACTTTACATAGCTCTTTAGTGTACAACGTATTAAGCTGATTAGCTAATCTGATTCAGGAGCTCAGACACTATTTCACATTATTGGCAAATTCCATTTAAATAAAGCAACACGCAGTTCTTATCAGGAAGGAAAATTTGTGAATGAAGTGGAGAGAAGGTGCGATTATTGAGAAGGTGTTTTAAATTACAATTTTTAAATGAAACTTCACTGTAAGTTAGTTCCTTGTTGAATTTTAAATTCTGGTTTCCTTGAAGCCCTCGCTGCAGCCCCTGTAAATGGGGGAAAAAGAATTATAACTAAAGCCATGAATAGATAATTGAATTTTCGATTTTTCCTGTTCGATTCCGGCCTTCCCTGACTGTCCTCCCCACAACCCCATAATTATCTGCTGCCAGGGAGAAGGCTACTACGGTTTTGGGCCATATGTAAAGTGACACACATTTACCACTAAATAGTCGCTTATTATAATTCGATGGCACACAATGACAGACAGAACCGGGGAAGGCAGCTTTCTTTCGCGGCCACTAACCACTCTATGCCATACTATGCCATATCCTATATATCCTATACATGGTATATAGTATATATATATGGGGAGTGTATGTGTGTCGGCCGAGGAACGGCTGTCCGGTCACACGACCCCACAAGTCACCCACTCGAAACCCATCGATACTTCGGCTACGTGGCAAGCTCATTGGTCTCCATTTCTCCTGGTATTTGTGTAATGGCCCTGCAGACACACAGACCGACCCGACGGATATATCCCCGTACTTATATATAAATTCAGAGCGGCCGCTCGCACGGGTTTAGTTTATATTTATGAGCATTATAGTGCGGATACATCGAGCGCCAAGTCGGGAGTTTTTTCGCTCCAAAACAAAATAAAAAACAGTTCAATTGCAGTTGCTCGAAATAGTTATAGCTAGTGTTTCCACCGATATATATCCCGCGTTTCGTCATGTGTGTTGTTTGCCAGGCTAAGCGGGATCCGTTGGAAGGCATTTCCTTCCACCCGCGATTTGGGGCTCTTGATAAGATATTCAATTAAAGAGCTCGACAACCTGTACAACCCGATGATAGCGATAGGAAACTCAAACAAAGCCAACATTTTCGACTTGACTCGGTAGCGCGACGAACACCTCTCTCTCCTTGGAGAGCAAATGTTTGGCCAGAGAAAACTGACTGCAGAGAGAAGGTGAAATTTTTTTACCTGGCGGCAATCAGCGGGCAATTATGCGATAAGCAAGGGCCCTTATCAGTAACCAGATAACACACACATATATGTATATATCTCCAGCGAGAGAGAGGACACTTTTTGTGGCGGAGAATTATGAAATCGGAATTGGAATTTCGGCTCCGTTAGTTGCCCTCCGTTGGCGTCTACGTGCGGTTGTCTCCCTTCGACGAGTTTTCGATAACGATTTCAATACCGATTCCGATCAGTGCAGCTCGCGAGTGCATGTCGAGTGATTACTTGATTGATTTACCCCGATATCTGTAGATAAAATGTACTTGATATAAATATGGTGGCATATGGTGTGTGAAAATTCTAAGAAACGCTCATGTAACAAGTGAAACGTCTTTAAAAAGAGACCTATATGTGAGGGATACCTTAAAAAATACATGTTTTTAAAGTAAGTAAAAGGGGGTTGCGGTTAAGAAATATGGTTTATGTATTTTTTTTCTTTCAAGTAGTTTAATTTTTTTTACTTTAATATACTTTAAACCTAATTTATTTGTATTAAAAAATATTAAAAAATATCAAAATATTAATATATATTTTGTTGGTTGTTGTATATTATATAAATTTATAACACACAATTTAATTCTTAAAAAAAAGTCACCAGCTTACAATGATTAACCTTTTTAATTCCTAAAAATACAAAAAGTGTCACACTTAACTTATTAAAAGCACTTATCTTTTTGTCATTTCTCTACAACTTTTCAACCAATTAGTCATAATTCTTAAGTAACGCCAAAACTATCTGAAGTTTGTCTGCAACTAAAGATAAAAACCTGTTCATCTTGGCTCCAGTTATGTTGGATTTATGCGTACATATCCGAGGGCGAACCATATTGTCTCCAAAAACTACGTAAAAAGGCGAAAAAAAAAGAAAAACAAAACCACAATAAAGCAAACACAGGAACGAACGTATAAAACTCGAGATAAGATAAGGAAAGCCGCTCAACAAGTGAATGGGAAATGCGGAGAGGGGCAGCAGCAATCTGGATCGGACATATGGGGATGTGTGTGCACCGAGTCTCGTTGCTCCGGCACAATGCAACCATGGACAAGTGACATCTTTACGAAATGTCAACTGTCAGAATGACAGAATGGCAAGACGCTGACAGAGAAAACACCGAGAATTGGGGTCAAAGTGGACCCAGGGACCTAGAACCCAGCATGAAGAACACGACCCGGACTCGGTGTTTTGCCCAACATTTGCATACAATGGGCAAAGTTTGATTATCTCTCTCCCAGTCTCTCTCTCTCTCTCTCTCTCTCTGACTGTGTCTGTGTCGTTGGGGGCTTTTCAAAGGCAGCAGCTGCTGGGCAAAATATTGTCACTAAAGTTAATTAAAAAACAGCCAGGGGCACACATAACACACACAGCACAGCACAGGACACCCACACCCACTCTCAACCCACACACGGGAGGATAGGAATCTGGTTTAATAAAAATACCAAAGGGTGCCGGAGAGAGGGGTTGGGGTTGAGCTACGGCTTTTGGGGGTGGCTCTCTTTGTCAACGCTGCGTGGGCAAACAAAGGCAAATAAATAGAAAAGAGATACTCAATAATCAATAGATAAATAAAATTACAAGGTGACAGCAGCAGCGACGAGGATGGCACAGCTGGTTGCTTCTCGCCACCGATATCCTGTAGTCCGGGGAGTGCGTTAAAGCTGCAGGATCCACATCCACATCGTCTGTCTAAGGGAAGCAACAGCGTCGATAACTGCTCATAATGCAGCAGCCAGGGGTAATCTTTCAGAGAAGTAAGGCGACTTCTAGGTACCCTGCTTCAGGAATATATATAATGCTTTAAAGAATACTGCCTTGAAGAGTAATTAAAAAAATAATAGTAAAATGTGTTGTTTGCTTTGAATATTCTTTTTTTCTTTTTCGTGAATCATTAATGAATTTAAAATTTACTAAAATACTTCACACACCCTTTAACTTAGTTGAAATGTCCCTTAAAACATGATACCCTGACTCTAACGATGCTGGCGTCGTCGACATCGTTTGATGACGCTGGGATAAGCGCGTGGCAAGTGGCAAGGATCCGCAGAAGCCAGGATATTGGGGTTGGGTGTATTTTAGGGGGCCAGGAGCACAAGCATGCCGCTGGCAGACCGACAGAACACGCTTCGAGGGGTGAAAAGCCAAACCGGGGGGTTGGGATGCAACAAGCTCTCCACGGCACGCCTCGCCAACGCTGCGGATGATGCGGATGATGCCCGTTGGCCATGGCGACTGCGACGGCGGCGACAGTTGCCAAGTTGCCAGTGGCCGGCCAGGAAAAGCGGACGGAGCCGAAAAAAAAATATTAAAAAAATAAAACAAAACACAAGAGAAAGAGCGCGTTCGCTGTGAACATAAACAAGCGGAGAACGTAAATAGAAAAGCGCGAAAATATGCAAGCGTTGGAAAATATTAAAAAATAATAGAAAAACCGGCGAGCTACGCGGCGATTATCTGGAGAACACAAGAGAAATTCATCCAAAATGTGAGGGTTTTGCTCCTAAAGTGAATTTAGATTTTATCGTGGCGAATTCTTGGGAAATTGTGTACTTTTTTTTAAAGAGTTAAACACGTTAGAGAGTTATTTTGCAGGATATAATTCAGAGTTGCATAGAAAATTTTTAAAGGGTTTTCAAAAGCTTATGAAAAACATTTTTCCAATGGATTGAATTTGAAGAGAGTAAACAAATGATTAAAAGCTTCACTTTACCAAGTGCTAGATACTCACTAAAATTAAAGTAAAAGCTTTAAACATAATTATTACTGCCTTTAATGCATCCGGCCATCGCATAAAGCAATCAAGCTGACCGTAATCGCTTTCCCTGCCAGAACAGTACAGTATGCACCATGTGTATATAGCCACCCTCTAACTACCCACCACTCCTGGTTCTATATCTATAGAAATCCGTGTATGTGCAGGCGCGTTAATTAAGGCGCCCATGCCTGTGGCCAGTCAAGTGCGACAACAAATAATTTGATTTCAATTTAACTAATTAGCTAGAGCCTTCAACATTATGCGGCCAACTGAGCTCTGGCTCTTCACTGGGCGAGCGCACTTGAAATCCTTATCTGTTTAGGGTCAGCTGCCGACATCGGTGCACTGAAAACAAAGGATTTAACATACAATCTTAAATGTATTTAATATACCAACTCCCAAGTTAAAAGCTTAGAGAATATATAAGTATAGAAATTTCGAAGCGAACGGTTTTGAAAACGAGATGAAAATCATGGAGAAAATAAACTAAAATGATCACTTTTTAACTGAAAGAAAATGTCAGTAAATTTAGCCAAATAAATCTGAATGGAGGAATTGAAGGATTTCCTAGTCCTAATTTTAATGAAAGGAACTAATAAAATAATTTATTTATAATATTATAATTACTGCCAAACAAGAATATTTCTTTATCGAATATCAACCTACAAACAGAACTTTTTGACCTTAAATTTGCAGTAAAATATAAATGTATAAATAATTATACCTTATTTTCAAAATTAAAAACTTCAATTATTTTTCTCTGTGTACATGCATGCATGTGTATAGACCACTACACGCTTCTATTCCGGTACATACATGTATGTGTGTATCAAAGCGAGTACTTCAATGCAGACAGTCGAGTGGGTCCAAGTACTGCGGTCACTCTGTCAGTCCGACAGTCCGTCAGTCCGTCAATTCGCCAGTCAATATGCCTTTGAAAGGCGCTTAGCTATGCAGTTGGTCAGCCATGGGATCAGTCGAAGGGGGCGTGGCTATGAAGGATCCAGCAGCCATTTTGACTGCGGTTTCCTTGGAGGATACTTACGAAATTAATAAATACATATGAAATAGGGTCTTCGGAATGCTCACCTAATGAAATTAAAGGTTTCACGTAGCTTAAAATTTAGAAATAAGATTAAAATATTCAAAAAGTATAAAAAAGATTTATTTATTTAGAGTGTCCTGCTGTCTAGGAAAAAAAAAAAAAGGAAGCTAAATTCGGCACGCCGAAGTTTATATTCCCTTGCAGTTTGCAATTGGATCAATGAGTCAAAATATAAAATCATCATAACTAAGCTAAAAATTCTATTCTTTCAATTTGGAAAGCTTTTTTCTGCTGCTATTTATAGGGTTTAAAAACGTCTTTAAGACTGAAATCTTGAAAATTTAAACTAATATTTAAGAGTACCTATTATTATTTCTATTATTAAAGATTATTCCTCCTTAATTTATATGATTATGTCTCTCCCACTTAATTTATCCACTTATATTTAATACACATCCCTCCACATAATAACACATTTCGTTCAACTATAAATACATGTCTTTTAATCAGCCAACACTTTGTCCTTAATTTAATTACAGTTGAAACTCGAGCTCAACCAACTCCCAAAAGGGTAAAAAAAAAAAACACAACATAGAAGGAAACGCAGAGGCTAATTGAGAAGGGGAAAAAACTGTGATAAACAAAGGAAACGCAAAGGGTTAGAGCGGGACAATATACAATTTTAATAAAACTAAAACCCGAAGCAAATTAAAAAGGAGGCGACGCCAAATGCGGCACTAAAAGTAATTAGCGACAGGAGCTGCAGGACGCGGCGCAGTGCAGAGGCAAAACAGAGCTGTAATAAATGATGTTGCAATCCCTGAATCTGCAGGCGGATAAACTGAGTGGCATTTCAGCAGCAGCAGCAGCAGCAACTGCAACAGCAACAGCAACAGCTACGGCAGCAGCAACATTGGAGGCGACTAGCGACCCGGGAGGAGCTACAACAATGCTAACAACGGCACCTGTTGCCCATGTTGCTAATGGCAACAACAGCAATTCCAACAGCAGCAGCAACAGCAACAATAGCCCTTTTAGCAATAACAATTTAAGTAGCAGCAGCAGCAACAATAGCCAGCAGCAGCAGCAGCAGCTTCAGTACGAGTATTTAGAGAATCTAACGAGCTCGGCGGCAACTTCAGGTGCCATTGCAGCGACAACTACCTTCACAGGCGCTGCAAAAAGTTTCCATCCATATTTGCGGCCCAACAGCAGCAACGGCAGCAGCAGTAGCAGCAACAACATCGCAGCATTATCTGCAACAGCAGCAGCCGTAGCGGCAAAAATGTCGACAACATTGTTTGAAACACTATTGCACAACCAAATAAATTCCAGCCCCACCGCGCCACCAGCAATTGCTGCAACAGCAGCAGCACCTACACCCGGCACCGCAGCAACCGCAACAGCAGCAGCAGCAGCAGCGGGAGCAGCAGCAACTGCCGCAGCAGCGACGTCGAATTCCAGCATTAATTCCAGAACTTCATTAGGCGAACAACCCGCAGTTGCAGCTCCTCCCAATCGGTGAGTTCGAACTTGATTCTCGGTTTTATGTTTTTTTTCTCTGTGCCTCCTAATGACTCCTAATTACACGCTAATGATTTGTAGCTTCAGGGGGCTTAAATTCCCGGCTAAATCGGGTGAATGCAAATCCATTTTCAGAACAAATTACACCGCGAATTTAAGGTGGCGTTAAAAAGTATGCAATGCTTTATTTAGCGAAGGAAAATTCTTGAAAACCTGTTAGGTTTACAAGGCTTTATTTGGTGTTTACAACTGTTGGGAAGTATGAAAGGGATAAATATTTTTAGTCTTTTATAAAATAATAAGTTTTTAATAGGGAATTCACGGAGCTAAAGTTGATGTAAATAATTGATTACAAATTAAGGTTATAAGTGTTTATTTAGTTATGTATCTTCTTTAGTAAAAGGAAAAAATAGTTCATTAATAGTAGTAACCAGAAACAATTATTTTATTTATATTATTCCATCAACAAAAAACTGTATGAATTGATACTCCTTCCAGAACACTCAGCCCTCTCCTACCAATCAATTCGATTTTTCTTATCACTTTGCATATTACCTTGCCGTTATGGAACATTTCAATTTCCTATAGCCTGGCAGGACGTCACCTGCAAGCCAGTTAGCCAACCTGCCGTCTCCCCCATAGACAACTTTGGCTATCACATTTCAAATGGTTATTTCTCGGACGTGCGCCACATTTTCTATTTGCGAGCGCTTCCTTTGCCGGAAATTATAAAAAAGTAATTCCCACCGTTCGTTCGTTCGTTCGGCGGCCCACTTCTCAGCCTGATTTAATTAAAATAAGTAATCGTGAAGGGGAGATATATATATAATTGAGGGATGAGGGCCAAGTAGCGACTGCCATCAAGTGGCTAATGATAATTGGCATTGCATTAATGTTATTAATTGGCAACAGCCATCGAGGCGACAATTTTCACATAGCCCAACTCATTGACGATAATGGCGAATGATTATTGACAGGACATTGTAATTATAATATTATGGCATCCTCGTAATACTCTCGAAGATGATGATGATGATGATGTTTGGGGCGGACGTTGAAGAATTTGCCGGAAACTCAACTATCATCTATCCGGACTTTTCTGCTGTCGTGCTCGGTCATTAAATAATAAAGCTGGAATTATTAAATTTATGTTGGGTCATTTTTATACGGCCAGCCAGCCAGCTCAGCCTCCCTGGCTGCTCCACTTCTTGTAAATGTATATATATTTTTATATATATACGTTTTTGCTTCCTCTATCTTTGAGCTGTTTGTTTTTGTTGTGACAGGCGCGGCATAACAAACTGCCATCATAAATTAAGTGCCACGTCAGGGCAGTGTCGCCACAATGCACAGTGGTTATAAAGTGGCTTAAAAATAAAGTTATTAAAATATACGTGCCTTTTGATAGCTAGATAAAGTGGTGGGTAAAGGAATATAGTTTATAAAAGCCTGTAAAGATACTTGCAGAAAATATTATAACGATTTCCTTTGAATAAAAATCTACCGAAACAACTTATCTAATTATTTACCAATAATAATAAACCAATATTTATTGTTTGAGAACCACTGCTCGGAGACCTTTGTCACCCAAACCACCCTGAGGCTCCAGCTGTTGATTCGCGCATTGAGCGGCCATACAACATCGTCATCATCAGCATCATCGTCAAGCTCATTGGCGGTGGTGCTGGAAAACACCTGCTGTCCTGTGGGCCAAATCCCCAACACACCCCCCCATCGCCGCTCACTTTCTGACGCGCTTCAGCTCCCACCGCAGGCGATTTTCTCATTAAGCCCTGGTCGCATTTAAATGAAACTGAATTATTAATGCACAGGCGCAGCCCCGAGAGACCGCCAAGGAGCTCTTTGCTAACGGAGAGGATTCGCTGGAACGAATGGCGAGAAGTGACACCGAGAGAAGGAGAGATAGTTAGCTGGGGGCTCACCTGGCTTCCCCCTAAGGATTGGCGCCTGCCTCAAATAATTGCCTGGCCGACTCCAGGGGCAACACACCTGTCGCTGCTCCGCTCACACTTATTTTTCAAGCGTTTTATTATTTGGTTTTATTTTTAGATTTTTATTTTGGTTTAACTTCAGGCTAACACACTCAATGCGTAAATATCTTCTGTTGGGAGATTTATGTTGCAGGCGCAGGAAGTGCGATTCATCATGGGGGTGTTTCCACTGGGATTTGATTTAGGGATGGCCTAAAAGTATAACGTTTAATGAATAAATTTGTAAATAATTGATATTTTTGATAATTTGATATTATTCCTTTTTATATTTGGATTTCTTAAATGATATTTAGTAATTATAACAATTATAACAACAGTTTCTCATTTATATTTATAATAACGAATTAAAAACCAATTTTAAAAGTTCCCATATATGCTATTATTGTAAATAAATTGTAAAAAGCCTCCCCTAATGCTAAGTAACACCCCCGATCATTACCCGGGTCCCATCTCAGATTATTCACCTGCAGGCAGGCAGTCCTGAATTTATCACCTTGACATAGACAATTTGGCTCGTCCTCGTTCCGGCTCTAATAGATTAATAACGTTTTGTCATTCGATGGCCCGCGGCTTGGCTTGGCGCTTTTCACGGCCTTTTCGCTGAGTGTCACGGGGTTTTCATCTCGGCAAATGGAGGCGTTTCATAACTGGATAAAGGGGAGTAAGGAAAAGCCGACGGGGTGTGAGTAGATGGATGAATGAATGGGAGGCGGGCTGCTGCTGCAAGCGCTGGAATTACTTACGCAGGAAATTGGAAAATGAAGAAATTTAAAAGTAAATTGGAAGTAATTTCCTAAATGGCATCGTTTCAGATGACTCCGTGAGATAGCTTGAGTTAATAATGAAACCGAAACGGGGGGCGAACAGTGTCATTCCGCGTCTCTCCCTCCGGGCGAAGATGTATGGAAATTTCAATTGCCAGCCTAAAAGTATGCGCTGCATAAATTGTTTTGCATTAGGTATTCAGATCGGAGATAAGAATGAAGGGAGAAAACGGATATATGGCCATTACATTAATTTGTATTCTCTGTATGTAAACTTAGTATACGGTTTCGGAACTCTGTGGAGTTGGAAGGGACTTTTAATATGTTTAAATTGTCTTAATATATATTTTTAAATTTTTATTCCAGAATTTTTAAGTAAAGATGGGTTTAGGTAACGATAAATTATGGATTTCTTAAGGGGTAAATTAAATTACAGGTGGCTAAAACGCTACAAGAACATTATTATTAATCTAAGGCTGGAATTGGGAATTAAGTAGCATAGAGAAAAGCAGGTAAAACTTGCAATTAAGTCAATGGTATTGCCGTTAAGCATAGTCTTTGCTAGCAAAAGCTCTTTATATATTATAAAAATTCAACAACAACAATAAATTATGTTCTTGAAAAGATAAAAAATATATAGGCAATTATAAAAGTGAATTCATTAATAAATTTAAAGCTATAAACAGCACCCAAAATCTTCCTTATCTTTACATAATCTCATCAATAAGTTTCCCCTTTTATATAGTGTAAAATCCTTAAAGAAATCCCCACAATTGCCATTAAATCAATCTGAAAATTCCTCCGTCAGAGCACTAACTCCGCAACTAACCGGCTGAGCCCATTAAGTGCTGAAATTTATTGGGCCAACTGCTTGACAACTTCTGCTCACGGCAAATCAGCTCGGTAACCGAGGGCCGCCGGCAAAATTGACAGCCAACCAAAAGTCAATTTCGTACACCATCAAGGGCACCCAATAAAGCCCCATTAGGAGCAACAACATCGGGCGGGAAATGGGAAAGGGAAGAGCAGGGAAGGGAACAGGGAAAAGGGAAAACTTTTTCGGCAGCACACAAAAACCGACTGAAAGTGACCTCAAAGTGGAGCGTTCAATGCGTTGCCAGTCACTCAAAGACCCACTTCCCCTCTGGACTCTGGACTCTGGACTGGAGAGTCCTGGAGTCCTGGAAAAACTCCCTCCTCGAATTCGGGGATTCAGAGACTGGTCAACCACAAAACAAAAGTAAAAACGTGCGATGGTTGTCTCTATTTCTCTCTTTTTTTATGGTCATTAGCAAATGAAGCTAGGAATTCGGAGGGAGGAAGGGGAAAAAACAATATGTTGGCCATAAAAGTTCAATGGAAAAGTTGTGAACATCCATTCGAGATTTGTAATCACTTTATTTAGGAGTGATGGAAGGCAATTGGAAATTAATACATTTAAATTACTTGAATATTTTGAAGTATTCCATAGCTTCCTTATCATTAAGTGTCAGTCTTGTCCAAAACATTAGGAAATATCCAAATTACCAGACCAACACCCGCCGTCTAGATGGGAAAGTCGCTGGATGTCGTGGTCTTTGGGGCCGCGACCATTGACTACGTAACGTGAGCCTAAAAATTGGTAATCTTACGCTAGAATTTACTTAATTTTTGAATAAAAAATCCCCCAGACATGTGGAGGAGCTGCCACAGCCTGGAGGCTCTGTAATCGGTACCTCCATGGACTCCAGTTTCGGTGGCAAGGCGGCCAATCAGTGTGTGGCCGCCGCCAAGTTGGGCGCCACCACGGCTCTGGTTGCCAATGTGGGATCCGATACATCCGGCGACGAATACCGGAAATACCTGTCTGGTCTCTCAGTGGATGTGGAATTCGTGCGTCAGGTGGACTCTCCCACGGGGATGAACGAGATTGCCATTTCGGAGGGAGGTGAACAGTACAAGATCAGTGTGCCCGGTGCGAATGCCACCCTCTCAACCAAGGACCTGACCGATGCCAAAAAGGTTGTCAAAAACGCCAAGGTTCTTCTCTGTCAGCTGGAGACGAACATGAGGGTCACCATGGTCGCCCTGCGTCAGTTTAATGGCATTTCCATTCTCCATATTTCTCCCATGCAAAAGAATATGCCTCCCGACCTCATAAAATTACCAAATATTTTGGTAATGAACCAGAGTGCCGCCGCCCAGCTGGCCGAAATGGGAAGGGTAGCGGACGTGCATCAGGCTAGGAAAGCGGCCGAGATTATCCTCAACAATGGAGCAAAGAGCGTGATCATCACGATGGCGGATCAGGGAGCAATTCACATGAGCCAGAAAAAGGACAAGGAGTACCTATGCACCCATGTTCCGGCTGCCGATGTGCCTCACGTGGTGGACGGTTCCGGCGCCGGTGATGCCTTCATGGGCAGCTTGGCCTACCACATAGCCCGCTTTCCGAAACTTCCCCGGGAGAACCACATCTCTGCTGCTCATACTTGTGCCGCCCGTTCGATGGGCAAAATGGGCGTTCAGCCCAGTTTCCCGAGAAGGGAAGGGGCAAGGAACAATCTGTGCCTGTGTACGCCAACCTTTAACATCATCCGAGCTGAGAACGAAAGCGCACAATCTGCACAAAGACCTCCTCCTGCGTGCTCAGGGACGTGTGCTAAACCCGATCCTCCTCCTCCTCCTCCTCCTTCGTGCTCAGCGAAGTGTGCTAAATACAAACCTGGGTACGCTGATGGACGTTCTGAAGCCGACAAGCAGGAAGCGGAAGGGCGTTCTGCAACGGATTCTCGGCAAGCGGAAGGATATTGTTCAGCCGATCCTCGGTACGCGGATGGGCGTTCTGCATCCGATTCTCGGTACGGGGATGAGCGTTCTGCATCTGATTCTCGGTACGGGGATGAGCGTTCTGCGTCCGATCCCCGGTACGCGGATGAGCGTTCTAGAAACGATCCACGGAACGCGGATGAGCGTTCTAGAGGCGATCCTCGGAACGCGGATGGACGTTCTGCCACCGATTCTCGGAACGCCGATGATCGTTCTGCAGATGCTTCGTCAACAAAATCGAGAAAACAGTACTCAGATGACTCTTTAAGAGATAGGGATGATAGATACAATGATAAAGGCGTTCAAACTGATGTAGAGGATGATGCTTATTCGCCTGCAGCAAAGCGTGCAGCTGCAGATGCGCAAAAGGGTGCTGAAGCTACCAATAAACCCGAAGATCCAAAAGGAAAGAGAAGATGGTGGTGCACAGTAATGTAGAGGATGAGAACATACTACCGCCTGCAGAGGAGCCTCCTTTTCAAGATCCTCCGATCGCGGAATCAGAGGAATCTGCAGAAGGTGGCAAACTACCAAAAAAACAAAAAAATATCGAAAATCCGTTGGAAAGCTAAGATGGTAGAGGAACAAAAAAACACCTGACCTTAATTACACAAAATGGAATTCATCAAGCAAAAGAAACCGGCCTTTAGGGAAAATAATATAAACATTTTTTTATTTCCAAAATTGTTAATAAGTGGTTTAAGTACTATATATCAAGGTCAACGGTAAATAAATAAAATAAAGCATTGTAAAGGCCACTCAGTTCTGAATCAGTCAATTCCAGGATAGTTATTACGAAACCATGTTAATGTCAGATTATTATTTTAATCTTGAATTTTTTTATATTTTTCATACTTATGCCTAAACTTTAACTTTAATTCTTTTACAGTGACCACAGTCCCATGGACGAGCTCTCCATCAAATCCGAACTGGTGGTCATGGAGACAAACAGTCCGGATCCTAGCAAGGATCAGCCGGATGCGGATAACATCAAGATGTTCGTTGGCCAAATACCAAAGACCTGGGATGAGCCGCGTCTACGGCAGATGTTCGAGCAGTTTGGCCCCGTTCACACGCTGAATGTCCTGCGGGACAAGGTCACGTCGATTAGCCGAGGTGAGTGTAACATAACACCGTTGTTCCATGGGCATACATACAAATGTGCGGATTAGCCGGGGGTTCAATCAAATTTTACAATGTCCATCAATTGCGTCCCCGAGCTAAAACATCAAGTAATATGATTATGCTGATGGCGAGGCGAACGCATCAACATTAAAACTTGCTTCACTCCCAGCTCCAGGTGCCGAGGGCTGGTGGCCAAAGTTTTGGCTCTGGACGGGGTAATTGGCCATAATTGTGCGTGTATAAACGGGAAAAACTTCCACATACCCAAAAACAGGAGCACATGAGCATGTTGCTCTGGTTAATTTTGGCTGTATTAGAATAATATGCACATTTGCTTGCAAACTTTCCTCGCCAGCGAAAAGGTAAATTCCATTATGCATATTTATGGTCCAGACTCTGGAGGGGTCTGCGTATGGTTAGATGTATATTAATCCTTGGAGCAAGGTGTTCAAGCACACGGCTAACACGATGATAGCCAGCCGCCAGGAGTGCGGTTGTGGGCTACCCATGTCGGAGGTGGATTATAATTTAATCTGCGTAATGGACTTGTGGATAGCTTAGATGGGTTCAGGTCGCCGGGTTGAAGCAACAACTTTCCGGAAGTTCAATAAGTAATCCGATAGAAATAAATTTATGGATAGAGGGATGCAAGAAGATAGTTTAAAAATAGGAAAAGTGTATATACACAAAAATTATATTAAAGATATCTTAGGCAAAAGCTTTTAGGTTATTTCATTTCTAGTTTGGAAACTGAAGTTCACAAGTTAAAACTTCTTAAGATTGTTATACATGACTTATATACTCTTTAAAATTAATATTGAATTCTCTTCACTGGGGATTCAGAATTAAAAAAATATCAAAAGAATCTTTCATTTACCCCCGACCTCTAGCCACACTCAGTCGTAGTCCCCCATTAAATATATTTTGTCCATGTCTCATTTTCTTTGCATGGCTTGCATGAAGCGCTCGTCCCGTGTCCAAAAAAAAAAGTCCGCATGCCAAGCCTTATCGCATATAGATCCTATTATTAAATATATATTAAGCTTTAAACTTCGATCAAACTATACCAGAAGCATGATAAATTATATATACTTTAAATTATAGTAAATTAATTAAGAGCATAAGTTCGTAATGGTCCTTAGTCTATAATGAGTTAATGCATCTGATAAATCCATCAGGTTTGTCACAGAAGAAAAAGAAATGATTTGAAATCTATTGGAAAAGTGCCTTAAAATATGCTTTTTACAAATCATAGCATACTTTAAGGCGCACTTTCAAGAGATTTCAAATCTCAAGCTAGTTTTTCAATGGCTTCCCTGTATATATATATATAATATATAGTACTTTCGTTCTGTATCATATGTTCTTTGTCTGCAACTGTCTATCGATTCGTTTGATTTGTATTCGATTTGTATTCGATTGTTTCATTTTGTTTGCAGGGTGCTGTTTTGTCACCTACTATACAAGAAAGGCCGCCCTGCGCGCCCAGGATGCGTTGCACAACATTAAGACCTTGGACGGGGTAAGTACATCCCCTACATTGACCTATCCCCACCCACACCCATACACACACACCGATACACTGATACACCCCAATATCTCATCCTTATATCATCTATGTAGCTTTTGAGTTCTGCCCGTTTTTTTCCTGTTCTCTATGTCCGTGTATGTGTGCGTTTCTTTTCGTATTTTTGCGTATGTATGTATGTGCGTGTGTGTGCGTGCTGTGTGTGTGTATGTGTAATACACACATATGCATTTATAGCAAGTGTAGTAACTGTTTGTACGCCCTTTTGAATAATACAGCTTGAGAAAGTCAACCGCTTGCGACCCCCGATCGATCGATGACATACTTTCCATGCATGGTTTTTCGGGGAGGGAAATGGGTAAATGGGTAGCTTAGATGTCCTGCTATAGGGTCCTGCGACGGATCCTGGCCTGCTGTTGTTGTATGGCCAACACAAAATGTAATCATCAGTCAATTAGTGGATTCAATTATTGAGGACAATCTCATTGTTAACGTATTAAATGAAGCGTTCCACGCACAAGCAAACAGACTAAGATTCCAAAGGGGTAGCAAGAGAGAGAGGCTTCGATCCGGACAGGGATACGTCCGGGTCGCTATATCCACCTAGTGGATATGACCCTGCACAGTGTTGTCATAGTCGATAATTATATGAAAAGCTAAAGCAAATGAGTATTAATTTATTTGTATTATTAACTACATAAAATACTTGTTGATAACTTTAATTCTCTTCCTAAATATATATGGTCCATTTTCAAAAAAAAAACAATTATATGAATTAAATTAAAATAAATTTCAAAATAAATAAGGATCTCAGAAATCCTTCTTCCTATGAAAATTTCAACTTAAAATCAAACAAATAATTCTAATTCAAGACCACTGTTGGCACTTGCTCGTCCATGATTTACATATTCAAATCGTTAATGGAAAATCCATATAGGAACGTTTGGCTGCCACTAAAACAAGGACCCTGCCTTACTCACACATCCATTTAGGGGGCGGAAAGGAGTACACACACAGACACATGCACACACATGTGGAAACAGGAGCCTGGTCGAATGGCGCCACGTGTGTAATTGTCAAAATAATGACCACATGGCCCCCAACTCCCATAGTTTGTGTGTGTGCATGTGTGCTGGTGTGTGGTGGATCTTTGTTTGTGTAAGTAAGTGCCTGCCTGAATGTCCAGGTATGCGTACTATGTGGGTGTGAGCGTGTCTGATCCTTTAATGCATTTGGCAGGCTGCCCTCAACAGAAAGGACATTGGACGTCAGACCTCGGACGTCGGACGTCGTACATCGATGGCGACACAGCCACATCGAGGTCCTCGTCAGCTCCGAAGCTACTTAATTTACCTGAAATAATCGATAGGTAAACAGACGTTAAAATGTCCGCATTTCCTCACACTCATACATGGAGAGAGGAAAAGCTCGGCCACAATAAATATTTTGTTTTGAACTGCCCACAGCTGGCCATGTGAGTGTGTGTATGGGTATTAAGTGTCCTGCTGATGTCCTTTTTCTTTCCATTTACTTTTTGACACGTGTGAAAAGACACAGTTGTCGACCAAGGGAAAGGGAGAGAGAGATGGCAACAGAGAGAGAGAGAGATGGCAGACTTAAGTGGCGAGCCTGAAAGTATGTCATGAAAATTTGATGTCACCAATTTTTATACTGAAGGTGTAAAGATTTTTTGAGTAAATTTAAAGCGTTTTGTGTTTAAATTTATTTTATAGCAGATTAAATTCTTTATTAAAAAAAATTTAAATAAACAAATAAGAATAAAAATAAAAATTACAAACCACGCTCTATGAAAATAATCGAATAAAAATAGTTTTCTCAACAGTAATATTAACATTTTGATTGATAATATTTTGTTCAGTGTTTCAAAACCACTATAAAGATAATATTTTTTTACCATTTCTTTCTTTTTTTTCGAGGCAAACCCAAAAAACTAACCATAATATTGTGACAGCTAATTGTCAATCAGAAAGGACGAAATAGTAAGTCTCTACAAATCGCATTAGGGCCTCGATGCCATTAAATTGAAAAGGGTAACTCAGACAGGACTCAACTAAACCAAACACGACACAGACACTCGCCCGTATCCACACTAGTCCTGATAGTCCTTCTCGGCGAGAACAGACAGACAGTTCAGTTAAATGAAATGCCAGAAAAGGCAGACGGCCATTTTACTCATTCAACTGTCAATTTTGAATAATAGAGCAGCAAAATGGCGCAACAATGTGGGGGAGGGTAGGTCTGAGGCTGGACAAGGACCAAGGACCAAGTACCAGAGGCGGTGACATTCTCTCGTAATTTGTGCAAAAGCCTTTTGACTTCTATTCCCCGGTTCTGTCCGGTTTTGGTTAGCAAAAGGGGACGTAGAGAAGGTCGGCCTCAACCCGTAAGCATTTCATTTCAATTTGCTGAACATCATTCACTCATTCAGAGTCCGGACATTTTTCCACACCCTCCGCCACGGCCTGCCAATGCAAAAAAAAAAAAAAGAAAAACGAACAAGAAAAAAGTTTCTTGCAATTGAAGCTCCATTTTCTAATATCGTTGTAAGTATTATTATTATCATTTCCGCTGCTCGAATCGTTTGAATGAGAAGTTAATTGAAATCAAAGTAATGGCCACTGCCGCCTGACAGACAGAGCCAAGGACCCAGGGCCAAGGACCAAAGGACCCAGGGACCTTATCAGTTGGCCCAACGAATGTAAAATAAATGGGAAACTTGTTAAAAGCATCGCATTGAATTGCATTTTTCAAGTGCTAATGGCGGCGTTAATGAAATGGGTTCTCCTCCGGCTCTCTCTCCTTTTTGTTTCATTTATCTTTGGGTCCTTTTCGAAAGCTATTTCATTAGCACTTTACATTTGCCGTCCAACTGAACCAAAATCAAATCTAATGAGATCGAACACCACTTCAATAAACTAATGAAATCATTGTTGATCTACATGGGGTCATACAAGGTTGTTTGTATAACCTATTTAGCTTTAGTGGTTTGGTAAATATGGAAAAATTTAAAAAGTTTTATTAGGACAAGTGTTGTTACTTCACATTTTTCTAAATGAATTATTTTTTAAATTTTCTAATTAAATTCTTTTAACTTTGGGAACTCAGCAGCTCAAAAACTACACTAAACCATTTTCTAATCCAAGGACTGGGCTTTCCAATCACATATCCCAAACTTATTAGCAATTTTTTTTAACTATTTTGTATATTCTTCACTTTTTCTCTTTGACAGATGCACCATCCCATTCAGATGAAGCCGGCGGATAGTGAGAACAGAAATGGTAAGTTTCTCTCTTTAGATACTCGTGTATCCTTTCGGGGCATATTGGCCCTTGCCTAAGCCTTGCTCCCTCTTTCCCTCCTCCTGCTTCTGTTCCTGTCTGTCTTTTTCTCCTGGCAGTTGATTGCCTGTTCCCGCTTTTTTCCTGTAGTGTATGTGTGTGCAAGCCTTCGGGCTTAATCACAAGCTGGCATCAAGGAGATGAGGGGTGTAGTGTCTGTATTTGATTACACAAAACAAAGCAGGCAAAAGAATTCGAGGTTCGAACAGAGAATGCGGCAATGAAAATGAATAATGCTCAAACTGACAGGACGAGTGAAAAAAACAGGAGAAAAAAAAAGAAGAATGAAGGAGCTGAAGGGGGCAGCTAACTGGCTACAGTCCGGGTATTAGTTGGATTGTGTGAGACCAATAAATCGATTAGGATATGTGCTGAAAAGAACAGGGAAAAACCATTGAAGTCGTTCGGGCAACGAGTTTCAACAAAAAAAAAAATGAGTAGAAATGAAATATTACTCTCGGCAGCAAAGAGGTTTAAGCTGAAAAATGGAGAAAGAATGCTGGAGAAATAAATGCGATTAGTCTTGTAAATTTCTTTAAAAAAATTTAAAGAATTTTAGGAATATTTAAAAATTATATATATGGAGAAACTTTCAAAAATAACAAATTTATTCAACTTAAACTTTAAATTGTAATTAATAAGAAACATTAGCGCTCTCTCACATGTTGACAACACACACCTTTCCTCAGAACTGCAAAATACAAATCGGAAAATCGTTATTGTGTCTTTTGCCTATCGCTGAAATCGGAAAGCGATTGCCCTGCATGTCCTTCTTCTGTCTCCTTCTTGCACTCCACTTATGCCCTGCGTTTCCGCTTC
This sequence comes from Drosophila punjabiensis, assembly GCA_008042585.1. NCBI lineage: Eukaryota > Metazoa > Arthropoda > Insecta > Diptera > Drosophilidae > Drosophila > Drosophila punjabiensis. Next base: position 119,043 of record VNJR01002765.1, on the reverse strand, counting down.
CGTTTTAGTATGCGTGCATGTGTGTGTAAGGGACTCCTGGCATTTCTTGTTGTCTTTGGACTGACTCGAGTGCAGCGGAAATGTTTAGGGCATCGTTCGCATTCACATCGATGTCCATCGATTGTTGTTCCCTTTTGTGTATTCCCCGTTTTCCCCCCGTACATAATTGCTTTCCTCGGTTTTCCCTTATTGTGTACAAGTGGCTCAAGGGGCCAACTACCTTGGGTTAGAGATGGGAAAAAGTTTCGATATTATTATTTTGATTATGTATTAATATTATAAGATTTATTTTATGCATTATATTAATGTGAAAGATGTTTAAATAAATTTAATATCTTATTCCTTAATAGTTTTTATAAAAATGTTGCCAATATATCGATAGTAATTTTTCTGATCAACAAAAGTCAGAAAAATTTAACAAACTTTTTTAATTTATATTTCCAATAAAATCTCTATTTTTTATCTGTTCTATATCACCGGCTGATCCAGAAACCGTTTGAGAATTTTCTTTACGCTGTATTTTCGTTGGGGTTTTTCTTCGATTACGTCAAGTGTGTGTGTGTGTGTACGCGTGACAAAAATAAATCACAAAATTAAAAATACGTAACAGCGAAATTTTATGGTAAATTAACGAAAAATTGGCACCCATCTGAGCGAGCATCTCGCTCACCGTTCTCAACGCATCAGTCGGTTTGCGTTTTGGTTTCGTCGATTTAATAAACGAGGATATTAACAAATAACGCCACCAAAAAAATCTAAATGAATGAGGTGTGTGTTTTGCAACCAAAACTGTTGTCCGCTTTTCAATTTGGGCGGACAGTGTCCAAATGTCAAAGTATTGTCAAAATGCACTCATTTGTGATTTCGCCTCAGTTTATCAGGAAATTAATTGCCGAAGAGGAAGTCACAAAAATAATAAACTGAGAAAATTAAATATTATTGAAATGGGGAATACAAAATGCTCTAACATAAACTCTTTATAAAAAAAAGATATTTCTTACTATAACAATATAATTTATGAATGAAAAACTATAATTTATGAATAAAAATTATATTTTGTATCATTTTTACTTTTGTAAGTAAAGGTACATATATTTAACATTATTTAATAAACATTTTCTTTACGAAGAACAAATATATGTATATTCAATTATAAAATAATATTATAACAGAATAATTTTTCATTTAAATTTTTAATTAAGTCTAGTTACCCGTTTGTGTTAGTGTATCTGAGCAAAAAACAAATGCCAAACATTTTCAAATGCCACACAAATTTTGCAAATGCAACAAGTGCAAGATTTGCCTTAGTACACACACAGCGCCCACCGCCCCTTTTTCGCCATCTCTATCGCTCGCCTTGTATCTTAGCCCTGTCTCCCTTGCACGTGCGTGTTTTGTGCGAAATGTTTTGGCGACACTTGACAAAATGCCAGAAATTCTAAATACTTTTAGCTGCCGTTTGTCGTCGACGTTGTTGCTGTCCGCCTTTTTAGCCTGCCCTTTTGGCTTGGCTTAGTTGCTCTGTTCTCGGTTGAGTATGTCTTTTTGCTGCCTCTTCTGGCATCTGTCTCTTTCTGCTGCCGTCCATCGATTGTTGCTCTCTCTGTCGTCTGTTTTAGCCATTCGAAATCATCCCAAATTAATGAGTTGCGAGGAAAATGCAACTAGATATAGATATATACGCTCGTACGTACGAATTTATTTATGAACACAATTTTATTTCTACGCCTGTTGGCTTTCAAATTAATGGGTTTATTAATTTGCAAATTGTCAGTCGCTGACAGCGTCGAATCAATTTCCAAACACAGCTTGACTCTAAGCATAGAAAAGGAAATTAATTAAATAAATTATGTGTATGCTAAACAAACAAAGAAAGGCAAATATTAAAGCTTAAATCTGCTTCTATATTTGTTTGTTAATACTAAACCTAGTCATTAGGTTTAATTAAGTTTATGCAGTTTTTTGCCTTTAAGCAAATTGTAATTAAAATTGACACACATAAAATAACAAAAAGCTTTTCATATCTCCAACAATGACAAGATAATTAATATATTTTCTGTCACTTAAGCATCCGTGAGATTCTTGGGGAGTTTGGAATTTAAATGAACGTTCTTCTGGCGGTATTATCTTCAGATCTGAGAATGCATTTTCATGTTTGCAATTTTCAGCCCGCAGTTGTGTGTGACCTGGTATCTGCCAGATACTCAGATACGCGCTTGCTGGTCGCATTAGCACACTTTTCGATTCAATTATAAAACGTTCTGCGGGCCTGGACAGCGAAAACAAAGCGCTTTTCTATGTTCGGCGAGTTCGGCGAGTTCAGCGAGGCTTTCAGAGACCGTTCTTCAATTGATTTTCTCGAAGCCTGCACAGAAAGAAAAATATAAGATAAAAAGTTTGATGATACCAGATATCTATTTTGTTGTAGAACTTCCTTATATCCATTTAAGACTTACATTATATTTTCTTCTGTGTGCTTGACGTGATCGCTCGCTTAGCCAGATAGATATAGATATGGATACTCTCAACGCAGATACACAGATACTTTGTATCTGTATCTGCGATGGCTCGTTTTTTGTAGCTCAGATGTTAATTGCTCGCGTCTCGAAACCTTTTAGGTCGTTGCGATCTTGTCAAGTGAGCACACACAACTTTGACTTGGCATTAAATGTGTTAGAAGATCTCGAGCCCGGGGATGGGTTGCACATGAGGCGTGTGAACGGGCGACGGACGGACGGCGGGGCGGTGTTATATGCGGGGCAACTTGTTTAGTGAGACGTGAGAAGGAGCTAAATGCCCAGTGATTTATGTAATGTCATTTGCAGTCGAAGCAATAAACTTTTAAATTTAGTTTTTTTGATTTATGAAGAACTCAAGTTATGGTGCTTTAAGCTAACTTTAAAGTAAACGGAAGCTAAAACAAAGGAGTAGCGGCCTTTAAAGTTTGAGATACTTTCAGTTATTTAGTTTTTGTACTAAAATAAATACTATTTATAGATTTTTCCAAATTCCAATAAGTGAAATTCAATCAATCATTCGAAGTGCACGTTTCAATCACGTAGAATTCGATCCACGAACAGGAAAACCGCTGAGTCAACCCGGCACTAATCCGAAAGAGAGAGCCATACACTCAAAGAGGGAGAGGGAAGCGGCTGAGCGAGAGAGAGAGAGAGAGAGAGAGAGAGAGAGAGCTCATATATAGTGTCAACCGATGATGACTCCGCAAGCAAACATAAATAAACAAACATCTAAAGGCAGGCAACGAGCGTGGCTAATTAGCTTTCTGCCGAGCGAGCCACAAGTGGCCGAAACAGCTGTTCTGCGAGACAGAGCGAGAGAGAGAGGGAGATCTCATACGAAAGAGAGGGAACTAAGGCGAGAGAGAGAGAGACCCGGCAAGTGCCGCAACGACGTTGCCAGCTTTGAAATAATTTCAAAAGTGCAGCGCAATTGATCGGCGGGGCGAAGTGCCCGCGGGCTTTTTTGACTCTGCCGTTCAGTCTTCACGCGGGACTCTCCTCAGTCAGCCGGTCGATCGTGGATCGTGGATCGTTGATCGCACTATAGATTGTCGATCGTTATTCGCTATTCGTTAGTCGCGCACCAGTATCCGCTAGATACGTGCTGTAGTTGTCGCCAGTTGTCATTCATTCGCGGCACGTATCCGTATCTGTGTGTAGCTCTCGTATCGTGGTTGGTCTCCCCCCTAAATGATATAAATGAAATTCTTTAAATTAAATAAATCTACGTCGCCTTAATTGAAAAACGAAGCCGTTGCCCGCCACGCAGTGTATCTCTCGAACTTCACGAATATTGATAAAACTATTGGCACAGCCAATTGATTGAAATATTTCCATCCATCTGACTTAATTATGGTTGATTCAGTAATTGGGAAAACGATTTGGAAACAACTGACAACTGTGTGTGCGGTGTGGCAACAAATTGTTAATAACAAATGCAATTGGTTGCAAGAAATCAACAGCAATGTGCTTAATTTTAATTGAACAATTGTGATATGTGAACAATTTATAATTATAACTTTAATGTGGTCTTTAAAATTTTCATAAAAAAATGTACTTAATAATTTATTAGATAATTGATAGAAAAACCTTATTTAAACCATGTTTTATCTATCAATAATTTAAAAAGATACTTCCTTATTAAAAATATTTTAGAAGGCTGCTTGGTTTTATTTAATAAAATACTGCAAACAGTCCAATACAAATACTTTAAATTATTCAAAATGTTTTAAATAAAAGTGACCAAAGAATATATTAAAATCCGCATTCTCTTGCAAATCCCTCAGCGATATATTCAAGAATTTTCTCATACATAATTCATAATTTAGCCAACATTAAGTTAATAGGTTTGGGAAATCTACCGCAAAGAAATCCGGAAAATATCGGGACGACTATACATACGTCGTACATATTTCAATTTCGATTTCGATGGGGGACAAAAATAAATGCCATTAAAACATTAATTTCCTATGCCAGAAGAACAGCAGAAGCTCCCGCAGCTCATTGGATTGGATTTGTCATGCCGTGTGGCAATTGCCAAAAAGTAAACACCGACAATATTTGACAACAACAAAAAGCAAATACAAAAAAAAAAGAGCTAACGAAAGCGACAACGAACCAAAGCGAATAATTAAATGCAAAAGGAGCAAAAACGCAAAACAGCTTAACAAATATTAATCTTGGCTTGCAGCCTGAGTCATTCTCCGCCGGCTTCTCCCAGATTCTCTTCATAGTTTCTCTCTCTCTCTCCAGTGAACCGGCTGCGGTCTCAACCAGTTTTCAATTCATTTCCATTATTATTATTATATTTTGCGCAAAGAAATTAGCTTTGTTTTTCTCTTTGTCTCTGTTTATATAAGTCCAGTCAGCTGTTTAGTGTTTTTGTTTGCAGTTTGTTTTGCTATGCGGAATCTCCTATCCTATTCGTATCTGTATCTTTGCATCTACTCCACGGGCCTTTGGAAATTCCACAGAAATCGGGGGAAATTTCCTAGGTTGCGTGTCGAAAGTGCGTTGCATTCTGTGTTGCAATTGCCGTTGCATTTTCGCAGTGGCATTTTCTAGTTGCACTTGCAGCTGCAGTTTGTCATGTGTATGTGCCACCAGACATTTCTTACGCTTGACGAGCGGTAATTGAAATATGTGAATAATTGCTAGATTTGTGAGCCAAAATGGCAAGAGGCCCGAATGGAGCCAGATAGATAGGGATCGAGATGCATGGCGGCAAAGCCGGGGAGATGAAAAATCACTCAACACGCACTTCGGTTTATAGATGCAATGAGATGAAGCCCAAAAGCAGATTGATCTAGCCAGCGTTTAGCGTCTCTCTGGAACGCGTTTTAATGGGCCAATTCGAGCGAGTGCAAAACCAGTTAGCTACTTAAGAGCTCTAACTTGCTTTAATTTTTCTACGCCAGACATTTATTGAGCAATTAAGACATTGTCACTATCTCTAAAGACATTAATAAAGCAATAGGATAAGAGGAAATGATTTTATAAATAGTTTTTTCAGATTAATTTGAATTTTAAATTTTGTTTTTACTGTACTGCTGCTCAGCTAATTCTAAGAAGTATCTCAATTATTTAATCTTTGCTTCCTGAAGTCAGACAACTTGACTTTCTTTCATAATTGATAAACTCCTCATTCAATCACTTGATGTATTTCTCAAGCAATGTCTATTGCACAAAACCCTTTGCAGATTTAAAGAATGAATTGCAATCTACCAAGACAATTGTCATTGTTTTGGGCTGTTAGAATTATGCATATTTTCATGGACCTTTGTTGCCGTTGCAGTGGCGGACACAATGGACCGGCAAGTTCTTCTTTGGTCCTCCAATTAGGTGTAGACAATGATGGGAAACACAAAATACAAAAAAAAAGTGCTGTCGAGAACGACATTGTGCAACGTTCGAAGTTCTTGGCAGTCAAGCCGAGAGCCAAGCGGAGACAACAATTAATTGAAGAAATCACGCACGCCCAGAGCGGGCGAGAAGGGGTTATAAATTCTATGGAAATGGGGGAATGTGACAACCGATTCCATGATGACTTCTGATGGACAAATACGGCTAACGGGCTCTATGACCCAAAAGAACGAACAAAAACCAAAGGGAGAAGGGAGAAGGAGAAGGAGACGAAGAAGGCAGATACTGGCAACGCGTTTTGCATACTAACAGATACAAATCGTATTATGTATGCCCTGCAGTTGTGCTGGCCTTTATGGCCATCTTTCACTCCAATTGTGGACGTCAGTCGACGATCCTTCTCGGCGCTTTTATTATTATTATTTTCTGCCTTTTGCCTGTTGTTGTTGCCTCCCTTCAATCAGGGAATTTTAATTATTATTTTCAATTATCGAAAATAGCCTGGTGCGTCTGTTCTTTTCAAGTGTTTCGTCGTCGTCCCCCCATTGTATCTGCATCTGTATCTGTGTAATTAGGGGGCGTATTGTTTTATAATTCCACCCCTCCCTTCCTCCCCAGTCCAGCACTTGTTGCGGCGGCATATGGCTCGGTTTTGGTTTTATTTTCCATTCGGTTTTAATTAAATTTACCATTCACAGAGACCCAGAGATAAGAAGGGCATACATCAGTGGCGCCATTCTCGAGATGATATCTACTTCTATTCTAGATATATATTCTCTAAGCTTCGATTCTATATTTATTGTAAATATAAATCTACAAGGGTCAGCTGACCAAAAGTGTTTACAATTTTCTGCTGAATTATGATCCAGCTTGCCCAGCTTTTAGCTCTGAACTGTTAACTGATAAGTTAAACAACTGCCGTCAATGTGACGGACTGTCACTGACTGTTCTGGCTGCTGAAATGCGAAACGAAACGAAAATAAACAAAAACCCAGACCCCAAGCCGAAGGCCTCTTTCAGGTAGAGGAATATGAGTGCTTATGGAATTATTTAAGAATATATACGACATATGCAACGGCTGATTCCGCTGAGAAAGGGGAAACCAGGCTCAGAAAGCCGGATTTAATGGGAGATAAGGTTCCTTTTACACTATTCCAAAGGAAATGGAGAGATTTATATTGAAGTTCAAACTACAAAGAATGATTTTAAGCCTCACTTTTTTCCCTAAACGAAAATCTCAACATTTTCTGGAAGTGCACTTCAAACATACATTCAATCCTCATAGTTTTTCCATTTCCCAAGCACAATTTTGAAGCCAGCACGCGTTTCTTATTGCCAATTTGACACAAAGCCGAATGGCAGGGGCAATAATGATAATTTGTTTTTGTATTTGTATTCGAACTATTCGCTTCTGTTGCCGTTGACGTCGCCATGCGGCTCATCGTGAACTGAGTACCGAGTACTGAGCACACAATGGCTAAAGTACATACGCGATACAACTACAACTATAGGATATAGCAGCAGCAACAAAAATCAAGTAAAATAAACCGCAGAACGAAGCGCAAAAACGGCAGCGAAAAAATAAGCGTCGCCAGCAGTTTGTCACTCAATCGCCCAGACATCAGTCGCGTTTTCGGATCGGCTGCGGAAAAAAAGATACACCAAAAACTCTAAACAAATCGTTGAAATTCCCCCATTTCGTATCTAACAGATACTCCCCAATCGGAGACTTGTTGGGTACAAAAAAAGAAACGAGTGATCTGTAGAGCTAGTTCGGAAGAGCAAACGGAAATTAAGGCGAATGCACACGCGCGTGTCAAAGCTAAAGTTCAAGACGATTCCCAGGTATTCGTCGGATACAAAGATACTCGGGCCAACTTGCAGTCAGTGAAAAATCGGACAGAAAACGCAAATTCAGCTCAATTTTTTTTCCGAACGTTTGTAAATGAGGCTTTGAAATGCACATAACATTAAAATAATTAGCGTACGATAAGAACATTGCTTAAATCGGTACTAGAAAGTACAGTGGGGACAATTTAAGAGGAATGGTTAGTTAGGAAATGTTATAGAATTAATATCTGGCATATAAGAACATTGTTTATAAATTTATATATAAAGTAAACTGTTTCTGAAAATTGATTTTAAAATTTTTGACTTGATAGAAAGAGACTTCTTACATTTTAAAAATGGAAAGAAACTGTTTTATTGTATAAATAATGTATTTTTATAACTCTCGTTACTTAATTATCTTGTTAAGTAGTAATCGGTAGTTCAACCAACCTCCAAAAATATCCTATACTTTTTTTAGGATTTAAATCGATTTAAATATTTATTCTGCACATTTTCCTTTATAGCCATTTTTCACTGCTGCTATATATATCATGAACTTGTTGCCTAACTCTATTTACCTGTGAAAGTAATCGAAAATAATTGAATTCACTGTGAATACAAAACAGCTGATGTGGGGAAGCTCAGAGGGGAAGTTCTAAAAAAAAATGCTAGGGGTAAGGGTTCGGCACAGCCCATACATATATATATATATATGTGTGTATTTTTAAGTTGGCAAATATAACAGACAAAAGGCGATTTCCGATCCAATTGGCGTTCCGGTCGAGTGACTCGAGTGTGTGAGCTTGGAACTAGGTGTGCCGCCGGGCCACATAAATAGCCTTCATCCGCGGCTGTCGATGAGCTCTCTGCCCCCTCCGGCAGCATTCGTTGTCACCTCAACGCCCCCGTCAACCTCTCACCGGCAAGGTCAACCTTCAGACCTTAGCTCAGCATCCCATTTAGTTGAATAAAATATATCTGTCTGTATATATATGTATATTCAAGAGCCCGCAACATCTGGGCAAATACCAGCAAGTGAAAAGCCCCAACAATGTCCCCAAGAGAACAAGTGTTTTCGGATCATTGTAATCCCACATTTTCCACTCACGTAATGATTTTTGAAAAGAAAATGAATCATTGGGAATGGGAGAGAAAATGGTCCCTCGGTAAAATAATCACTCAAAGGCGAACGAAGTCAACAAACGGAAATTGTCAGTTGTCAAATTTTCTTTCGCTTTTCATTTTTGAGGTGCCTCACACGAGGAAAAATAAGACACTGAGTGCAGGTCGTATTAAATACAAAATGTCAACGGCTCGTCAAGAAGAATTCGGTCTTCAAGGAACTTAAAAATATATTTAAATAAATTGAAAAGTAGGCAGAGCTTAGCGGATTTGTGAGATCAATTTGACTGCTTTACCATTTTTATGACATATTTACTACAAATTTAAAATATATTTTAGATAATTTTGTAAATAAGAGTTTTTATATTATTTATTAAACCTTTACTTATTCAAATCTTAAGTTAAACCTATTTGTGCTCATAATTATATAACATTCTACCTTCTTGGGCAATAAAAAACCTCAATTCTTCTGCTTTTTGTGTATGTTTTCCGAATCACAAACTCACTTTCGATATTCTTCGAGACCGAAACCTCCACATTAGATTTTTTATCATGCTTCGAATGACTCGCTTATAATGGAAAAGCGTAACTTTACGCTCTGAATATTTTCATTTAGCAGCAATAATAATAACAACAACAACAGCAAGCTAACCACCGACAAACACATAAAAAAGGTAACCACATGAGGCAAAGTTCAGAGTGTAAATGCGAAGTTTATGCGATAATTGCGAGCCAAGCCAACCTGAGCCGAGCAGCTTGTTGTCAAGTTAATTTCCAGCTCCGAGATAGTGTACAAAGTTTACTAAATGTGGGTTACGAAGATACAGCACTGGAAACTATGAATGTTTTTCCAAATTCGAAACTGCAGGGCACTTGGAAAAATTATGCCGCAATTTAAAAATTTGTTGAGGACCCAGCGAAGCGTTAACAAAGTGATTATGAAAATGTCACAAAAAATGTACCCACGTGCTGCTCATATATATAGGTACAATATTATATATACACACTCTATAGTTATAGACGTTCGCGTACCGAATCAATTGGTTTAGCATATGTCGCAACTCTCTCAAACTGTTCCACTTTGGGCCACCTGCAAAATGGAAACTCTCGTCAATATTTGCACTTTCTTCTGAGTTACATTTCCCCCAAGAAGAGGGGGCCAAAAAGGGCACTGCGGGGAAACTTGTCTATTTACGCATATTTATGTCTATATGTTGGCCATGTACAAACAAGAAGCCATCAGCTCCGACATCAGCATCATCAGCATCATCGTCATCGTCATCATCATCGTCTTCTTTAGGCAGTCTGTCAATAGACTGGCAAACGTCAATTTTAGTTGGGTCACAAGAAATTGAAAATAGACAAATGGAGGCAAATGGAGAGGTGAAGAGAGTACGGAAGGGGCTAAAGGAAAAGCTGGCCAAATTAGAAAATACGAGTACTCCCCAAAAAAATATTCAAATTTCACATGAAATGGGAAAAGGCACTCGAGCTGATGCAAATTATGAACTTATTGAAACGAACAGATTATAGCCACGCGCAGACGAATCTTTTAAGAATTTGTATAAAATTTTCCTTTAGAAAATGATATATTTTTTTGGGAAATATATAGATATTGATAAGATAAAATTTTAAAGTATTCTTTAATAAATTTTTCAATATATTTTATAAATAGAAAACAATTAATTAAATAAATACATGCCTTAAACAGTACATTCTTTCCAATAGTGTGCCATAAATAGCCCCAATCACCAGCTATATACAATACTTTCAGATGAAATTTCACAATGAAATAAACCAAACTTGAGAGTCAAGCGCTTGTTGTTGGTGTTGTGACTAAATAAATAAGCTAGAAAATTTCACAATTTCATATTGTTCGTATATGTTTAGGTGTCGAACAGTTGTCGGCTTGTTTAGTTTTCCAGCTCAAAACTCCCCACATGGGACTCGAGTTACCAATTATTTACACTGAGTTCTCTCGGCCTCTGTTCCCTCTGTCTCTGTCTCTGTCTCCGTCTCATTTATTGTATAAACACAGACATTCGTTTCTTTTAAACTCCATTCAAGCTGATTAGAGCTTCGCACAGGTGTTATGTACACAGAAAGGTAGAAAGCCCAGCAGATGGGAGTGGCTTAGTGCTAAGTTGGAAATATTTAAACGTACTAAAAGCTGCCCCAAGGCAGTTACATGTACTGAAAGAAAAACTAGTAAAGGTAGATTACATTTTTTCTCATTTTCCAAAATGATATTTCTATCAGGAAAAAATTATGGCAAAGCTAATAAAAATTGTTTAAGCGAAAGCTGCATGGATTAAGTATATTTTTATTTATTTGTTGTGATTTTTTCAACGATTTTAATATCGTTTTGCGGACATTAAATGCAAAATCAAATAACTGCGCTATGTGATCGCCATAATAATCGTAACGATAAAAACAAATATCGTCCATCTGTATGGACAGACTGTACGGTCGGGTCATGTCTGGGCCATTAGCGATATGGGGGATGTGCAACAAATTGAAAGTAAATAACACTGAATGCCAATAAAAAATCGTTAAAAAATATTGCGTTATTGCAAAAAGGCTAACTGCACTCACCGGACAATATGGCAAATTAATTAGTTATACACAAAAATGGCGCTGTCCTAAAAAAAAAAAGAAAATGAGTGAAATATCAACGCGTGTGTAATGTGTGTGTGTGTTTGGCAAATAAAATTCAAATTATGCACAAGTGAATAATTGTGGCATTTTAATGGCAGCCCTTGTGCTAAAATAAATACAAATAAAATATTGGTTTTCGTTTTTAATATAGCCCAGGAGGCCAATAAACCAACAAATCCAAGTTTTAGCTCAAATCGAAAAATACAATTCGCAACCCTTCGAAGCAATTTTTTTTCCTCGTGCGTGCGGTTGGCGCCAACTAGCGACCAATAAATAAAATGAAAAATCCAAATATCATGGAATGCAGCAGCAATTCCTTAAACAACAATATCAACGGAAGCGGAAATGGAAATGCAACTGGAAATGGCGACCAGCGCCCCCTACTGGCCAAGGTTCATGCAGGAGGAGGATCTCCGCCGCCCATTAACAACAATAACAACAACAACAGCAATGGCATCCTTGTCCGGTACAGCAACAAGCTCAGCTCCGGCAGCTCCTCCTCCGCAGACTCCTCGCCACCACATCACCAGCAGCAGCACTCACCACCACCGCCCATGCACCATCAGTACCATCATCCCGGCAACCCACAGCACCACCCATCCGCGGGCATGTCCACAAACATGACCACAAATGGCCATCAGTTGTATCCGGCGATAACGGCAACGTATTGGCTGCCGCCACCGAATCCGGCGCCATATTTAGTTCCAGGTAATTAGTGTTACTTGCACGGCTAACCCCACGGTACCGAGTACAGTGGGGTAGCTGTATGGGTGAACTCTTTAATTAATGGGGGTTGTTTATTAGATAGAGAAAATATATATTTTTTGTTATCGAGAAAATAATTGAAAGTCTTATTGTAGTCCTTTAAAACTGTTATAAAATTAGGAAGTATAAAAAAGGGTTTAAATAATCATAGATTTCGTCTGTCTGTTTTTAGCTTTCTTTTCTTTTAAAAAATAATGAAACGATCTTTATATGATATAAATTTCTTATTAAATTTAAAAAAAGGAGCAACTACAAACTCTATTATTTTCAATAAATAAAATTACTTTGAAGTCCCCCAATTCCTGCTACAAAAATTTGTTACAAATTTTAGGAGTCAAATAATGTTTAATTAGCAATTTCAAGAATTCAAAAATTACAAAAATATTTTAAACTACAAAAAACGTTTATCAAAAATGTCCCCTTCAACGTGTTCCTCTGTTTTTAGCTTTCTTTTCCTTTAAATAATAATGAAACGATCTTTATAAGATACAAATTACTTTATAAAAGTGACAACAATAAATTCTATTACTTTCAATAAATAATATTACTTTAAAAACCCTCAATCCCTGCTACAAAAAAAAACGCACATATTTCAGGACTCACATAATGTTTTGTTACAAATTTTAAGAATTTAAAAATTTCAAAAATATCTTAAACTAAAAAAAAAAAGTTTATCAAAATGTTTCCCTTTAACGTGTTCCTCTTAATGACCCTTCACTGTGGCATCTATTGTCTAAAACTCATTGCGTTTCTGCGCTTTGGCAGCGGAAGCGCGTCGCCTGCAAAAACGCTGCAAATTATATTTTCGTGTTTATTGTGAAGCTCGCGAGGATTACAAAGCCAGGCGGGTGGGCTAAGGGCGCCTGCACAACACAACACAGTTCAGCACAGCAATTTTCCGGAGAAAAGCACGAGGATGAAAAGTGGGGAGTTTCATGTTTCGATGCAAGTCGCGTTACTTTTTTTTCTCGTTCCCCCTTGTCCGCTTTTGTTGGATTGTCGTGTATTTTATTTCCTTTTCGCGCCAAGTGGCTAAATGTTAAACCAATGTGAGGGACCCAAAGGGAGTGTGTGCGGGCGGGAGGGGTGTTTGTGTAATTTCATTTGCAAACGCCACTTGCTGGGCGGCTAATTAAATTTTAGCTTTGTCAAGGGACTTTTGAACTCCCCCAAAAACAAAAGAGAATACAAAATAAAAGGGAAGAAAGGGCTGTGTGGAAACGGAAAACATTGGTTAAATACAGTCATTGGTTTTTCTCTGATTCGTTTAGTTTTTATTCAGGTTTGGAATGTGGCTTTATTTTGATTAAATTTAAATACAAGTTTATTTTCTGTTTGTTAATTATAAATAAATAAAAATTAATTTATTTTTAAGAATCAATTTATATTTTGATCTGAACACTAAATTAAATTCTTTTGCAGTAGTTTTAGGAACTTTAAACTCATACAAAATAACAACATTTTGAGTAAAATTCTACTATTTAAATGTGTTAAATATGTCAGTTGACATTTCAACTATTCTTTAATTATTTGTTATTAAAAATATACATTTCTCAAACTTCTCTAGACTCCAATTAAATTTAGCTTTATAATGCTGATATTTATGTGTTTCTATTTTTCTAAAATTCCAACAATTCAAGTTCGTTTTGAGGTTGCATAACTTCAACAGCGATGGTTTCGTGACTCGTTAATTAGCAAGCCCATGCCAAAGATTTAATCAACTGAACTGACTGAACAAATATATATATAAACAATTTATGGTTTCTTAAGGTTTATATTTTTAGCTTTCCTCCGGAATATTTTCTAAGATCTAACAATGACAATGATAGTGGCTTAAATATATTTATATTCCCTTCTCCTGCTCCATCCTGCGTTGTTTCCTGTGATGTTTCCTGTCTGGTCCTTTTAGATGTGACAGCTTCCTGGGTCACAAGAATTCCGGTCTTTTTGGGGTCTTTGGGGTTTTCGATTCTGTTGCCGGCATGCAAAAGCTACGTGACATGTGGATAGTTGATGTTGCAGTTGTTGCTACCACAGCGAAACGTGTTACATTTATGTTAACGCATTTGCACACGTTAAGAAGGGGAGTGCACTGAAAATAATATAAATAAATGTTGTCTGAATTATTAATAAAATATTATAAAAAGACACAAAGATTTATTAACGAAAATGTGAACAAAAATTAACTTAAACTAAAACATTTTCTGTTTTCGATGTGATTAAATAACTATATGTAGAACCATAAATTAAAAAGACTTTAAAAACTTTTCTCACATGAAAAAATAATAAATAATAACTAAAGTTTCATTATGACTTTTTCCCCTAAGTGTGTATGAAGAAAATACATTTATAATGCATTGCCGCAAATTCTGAAACCCACAACCTTATGTAACACACTCACACACATCTGTTACACTTCACTTTTGACTGACAGCCATTTTGGCTTACACGCCCGCCCGCCTCCCCCTGTTTCTAGGTACTGTTCCGTTCCCTTCTCCCTCCCTTCCCCCGTCACTTGATCTCGCCGTAAAATTATTATTTTCCGTTCGTCGCTCGCCTGCATCGAATTGCTTTCCAAATACATGCACTTTATTTATTTATAGTTTTTTCTTCGTTTGTGTTCTGTATTTTTTTCTTTCGTCTCTTGCTAGTTGGTCTCCCTTTTAGCTGCTTATTTATCAACTGCTTTTTGGACAGCTTCGAAGTTGGAAGTGGTAAAGTTAAAGTCAACAATTCATTTCGCATATATCTCATAAATATGCAAGTCATGCGCCGTGTTAGACATCAGGCAATTGATGGGTTAAAAACGGGGGTTTAATTTTTTGGGAGAAAGGGAAGTTTGAGTGTAGAACCCAAGTTGCACTTTCATACAAATAACTAATTTGGGGAATGGAAGAGAAACGTAAAAAGGAGACAAAATATATTACTATTTATAAGTAAATAATGACCCAAAATCGTAAGCTTTATAAGTAATAATAATAAAAAGTATTTCTACTTTCAAAAAATTTTAAACCAGAACTTAAAATGTATTTAAGTGTAAGCTATTATAGCTTTAATTTTAAGAAAATAATTTACTTCGAAGAAATTTAATTATAAATTGAATTGAAATTTCATATTATTCCCTTATCCCTTTTTCCCCAAGTGCAACTCCCTTAGCTCGACTCCCAACTCAATTGGTTTGCCCAGCTAATATCTGGCAAACTCTTAGCCATTTGACAATTGGCCTAACCACGCCCAGTTCCGTCACTACTCACTCCATCTTTTCCCAACTCCATTCTGAAAATCAAACATTGACAAGTGACCAAAAAGTTGAACAACAGACGAATTCGTTGAAATGCCGCAGAATGAGCAGCAGCAGCAGCGGCAGCAACCATTTTGCATAGACAATGCTCAATGCGTTACAGTTCAATGGCAGCAATGGGGTTAAGAGGGGCCATCGAGGGGTTAAGGAGGCATAGAGGGGGCTCCAAGGGGGGGAGGGCTAGTTCAATGGGTCCCCATGATCGACTGAGCGTCGTCCCATAAGAACCAAATGAAATTCTGTCGCGACAAATACACAACAATGCGGAATACGTAA
Organism: Drosophila punjabiensis; assembly: GCA_008042585.1. NCBI lineage: Eukaryota > Metazoa > Arthropoda > Insecta > Diptera > Drosophilidae > Drosophila > Drosophila punjabiensis. The sequence goes on along the minus strand of VNJR01002765.1, from coordinate 103,209 downwards.
TCAATTGAATCGGATATGTGTGCACAGTAAAAAAAAGTATATAAAAGAACTTTAAAGAAAAATGAAAATTAATAAATAATACTATTAAGATTAATTTTTTTGCTTAAAATAAAATTCTTATAAAAACAACAAAAACAATTCTTGCAATTCTAATTCACTATTTAATTTCCTTTTTAAGTTTCTAACTTATCCATTCTTAAATGGAATATTATTTCTTTTTTATTTAAATTAGTCATTGATTATTCCCTTCCAATAGTTTTAATCACAGTGTATCACCCAGCAATTGGGAAACAACTCAAACAGATACACTGGAAATCGGAGTTTCCCATCTGCATATATTTACATGAGCCCCAAAAACCAATGCAAACTCAAAACAATCGGTAATCAAACTTTGCAACTGGAAAATACGAGTGATGGGAAAATTTGCTAGCAAATTTCCATTTATTGCCTATTTATTGGAGCGATCGAGCGTGTCAGTATCTTTGTATAACCATATTTGCACACATTTATGTGCAGAGTGCACAGACTCATCCTTTGGCCTGGAGAAGAGAACCTTCCTTCCCTTTGGCGGTGAGATCCTGGCGCACATGGAAGATGAATTCCGCTTGAGGAATTTTGAGCTAATTAGGTCTGTGAGCCTAGAATGCGAGGGGAATTCCTTATAAGCCCAAATTGATAATATGTGGCGGAGAATGAAGTGGTGGCTAGGCAAGGCAGAATATCAAGGAATCGAAATTGTATGAGGGGCCAAGACTTGTACTTGGAAAATTGGTAATTTAAGCCGGAAATTCTGTAGAGCTAGAAACGTAGAGAATATATTTAAGTTCCATAGAAAGTATTACCAAACTTTTGCATGATTATATCCAATGTCTTAATGCTACATTCTATTAGTTTACATTTTGTTCTTTACTTATAAAAGTTTTAAATTCTCAATCTATATCGAAACCCATAATTTCCATACTCAATAGCATTATTAGCTCAGCATTAAGCTGAAAAGCTGCCTATTATAAACACTCCCTCACTCTAATCATCACCAAAGTAATCACCTTAACTCCACCTGCTCACTCTCTTCGCCAAAGATTCGCAACTGATTACTATGCAAAGCGCATTTTGTGGCAAGTTAAAAAAAAAAAATATGAAAAACATAAAGTACTTCAAAGGTACGTTCGAGGGACAAGTTGAGGTATTTTATGAGTGTGGAGCTGAAGATTTGAGCAACTTGTTGGAGAACGAAGCACCTCCAGAGAGGCTGACTGACTGCCTGACTGACTGGCAATCAAAATTACCTTTGACGTGACATCTCGCAGCCGCAAATATGCAGAGACACCTGGGGGAAGTCGAGGGGGAGTCCGGGGAGTGTAGAGTATCTGCGAGATTAAATGTGCAGCAAGGCATGCGAGATAAAGTGACATAAGATACGACGTCAAAATGTATCTTACGAGCGCCCGAACGCCCCCTCCCAAACAATAACCACGAAAACAGAAACGTTTATTGTCTCCGGAGCACGTGCGTCATAGAACCAGTTTGCCGGAGACCGAAAGCAGACCTGCAAATAATGGGAGAAAAAAAACGTAATTTCAGTTTGAATTTTGAATTCAAGACTCAAATTAATCATCTAGCCGTAGATGCAGCCAGACCAGCTCAACCTGTCAGAATTTTTGGTATTTGGGTCTGTCCAAGTAGCAATTTTAAGAATGCAGAGAAAGAAAAGTATTTACTGATTTAATATAAAGATTAGTTATAGTTAATAAATATAGTTCTTAGATCAAGAAAATATTAAGTAGGTCACTAAAAGTTATACTAATTTTACAATTTTAAAAATAATTCACATTAAGAATAACCCCTTTGTTTCTGTGTACAAAATTTTCCTCTAGCATTTAGCTGACATTTTAATTCTTGATTATGTTGTCAATTAGTAAGCTAAAATAAAATGCAGAATTTGCCAAGGAAAATCCAAAGGCAGACGTACATTTAGCTGATTGATATTGCTCAAGTGGTTTTTCATTAAGTCATTTCCATGTTTCCACTCGAGACTGCAACCTCTTTGTAGTTCAATTTCAACAATCTCCAAGTGGATGATTCGCTTGCCAAGATCTGAAGAAAGATGTTGATACTTGTATAAAAAATAATATAGAAGCAATAGGAAAATATTAGAAGAAATATGTTTATGGACTGAGGGGACCTAGTAATATCCCCCCTTACGCCTTGCACTTTTAGCTCCGCTCCGATCTCTGCTTTCCCCCGATGGCGTAAAGAATTTTCCATCTTCAGGGCAAGTTGCCAGTGAAGCACTTGAGAACATCGGCAATGGAAAAAAAGGGGGAAAAAATGGGATGAAAAACATTAGAATAGGAATAGCCGCTGGCAGCGGTAATTGAATGAGGAGCACAAAGGCAGCCAGAAGCGGTCATCGAATGGCTACCAAAAATAAAAAAAAGAAACTACAGTGAAACAAAAGGTTCCTATTTATGCAATGATCCAAGATACACTTTCGATAGGATTTTTGAAATATATATATCACAGGAATAGTTTATATATAAATTAGGAGTTTATATTTATTATTTTATATTAATAATTATACACTTAATCAAGGCAACTCTTATTATATATATTTCGAAATAAAATTTAATTAAGGCCAGAATATCCCTAATTAAATAATAATTCTATTACCCTAACTATATAAAAATTTTTTTTTATAATTAAAGAATTTTTCATATGCAATTTTTTGAAAAACCGAACTACCCTTTTGAAAAAATATACAAAATAGAGCAAAAGACACGATATATTGCTCATATAGCACACAAATGAACCTTTCAAGCGGATGGCAAAAATGAGCAGCTTGCCTCTCCCCTATAATTCCCAACCCGAACGTCCCCCTTTTGGCTGCTGGCAGTTTGCCTATTGCAACCCCTTCATCTTTTGGGGGATCCCCCGTTTTACGCTTTTCCCCCCTTTTTTCGTCAACGCTGCAGCGGAAATTGTGGCGCTCGCGGGCCGGAAGTGTTGGCAACGTAATCGAAACGTGCCCAGGGATCCTCCAGCTCCAGCTCCTGCTCCTAGTCCTGTCAACGAAGTCATTTGGTCAGGACCGTTGGTGCTGGGCATCCCTAGAGGATTGGCCTGGGCTGGAATTGGTTCGGAAGGAAGGGAAAAGGACGAATATAATTATTTTGTTCATTTGTCGCAGTGGTTGGCAAAGCGAGTGGTATTAGCCTTTATGACGGTTAATTGTATTTGCGGCCTGGGAAATATATGCGGAGCTGTGAGAGGAATTATAATGGTAACAGTTGTGTTTTTGGAGTAAAAAATAAAACAAAGAACACATTATTGATAAAATAATAAACTTTAATTTTTGGGAGATGTTAACTTTCACAATTCTTGTGTGCAATCTTTTTATATTAAGAAACACTATTCCCTGACATTATTTCTCTTTATTTCACATTTCACCCCCAACTATTCCTTGCTTCTGAAGTTTCTTTTCTTATTGAAAAATTAATTACATGCACATAATTATTCTTGGCAAAGCGTCACTATGTTGCCACTGCTGTGGCAAAATAAAAGGAAAAAGTTTAGTTGGAAATTCCATTTTAATTTCCGCTTCCGCATCGCCATTTTCCGCTTGTCAATTATTGCGAAATTATGCAAATATGTTGAGCGCGCGGCAGAGAGAGCCCCAAAGAGCGGGAAAGAAATGTCGAAAATTTGTGCACATTAAATGCGTCGCCCACAGAGAGGTTTTTCTTTTGCCGCTCTTTTCCAGGGCAGGGCAGGGAGCTTAATTGAATTAAAAAACATAAACATTTTCCTGCAGCGAAATAAGTTGGTTGGGCCATAAACTCCGACGTCCCGTACATGTATGTAATTCCCATTTTAGTACATTTTGATAGCCGGCCAATGAGCATCATAATTTTACCAGTTTACAACATTTTTTATTTTACTCGATTGCCGGGGCTTTAAATTAATTATGAGAGCTCTCTCTCCGCTTCGTCCGAAAGTATGCTATGGAAATATGCGCCTTCCACGGCACACATGAATTTTCTGCAATAAATATTTATGCAGCTGAGACTGCGAGCTGGAAGCGCCCAAACTACTTAACAACACAAACAGATACAAATATGTGAAAAGTTGCCTCCAACTCGTGCAGCACTTCAAATTGCTGCCGTGATGCTGCAGCCTGCGTTGCTGCTGTTGCTGTTGCTGTTGCTGTTGATGTTGCTGTTGCACATGTGTGCCTGGCGTTTTCATTTATCAGGCCTGTGTGCTCTCAGCGCTTAATCTGTACAGTACACACAGAGTAAAAACAACAGGAGGAGTCAGGATATCAGTAGAAAAAAAATACAAAATGTATTTAACTTGAAACCTTCACAAATATTTTCATTTTTCTTGATAAAATATGTTTAATTTATAAATAAAATAAAACTAGTTACGTGCTTGGAAAGCATTGTATTATTTTATTATTATTTTGTACAGTGCAGCCTAAAAGTCTTCTTCCTGGCTTTCCATTGTAATATGCACAGCGTTATTTGAGTGTTTATGTTATAATTGAAAACGTTAACGGTTTCGGAAGATGTTAGTAGCAGTAGTGACAGCATATCCTGCAGGCCTAGTCCTTCACGTATATCCTCTTTCCCATTCGCTGTCAATGTTTTATGCAAAATTTTAATTGAAACCTGATAGACAACGACGTCGACGACGAGCCGAGATGCTGCCTAAGTAGCTTAAAATGTGATTAGTTTCCCTCTGAGACAAGCTCTGCTTATACACAATGTGCCTTAATTAATTCAAGATTTATTTCAAATTTTGGCGATAAGACCTGGCTGCTCTACAACTTGAATTAATATCAAAACTGCTCAAGGATAATAAAGCTAAAAAATCAGTCAGCTTACATACATACTTGTATCAATAATAATTCGAAATGCTGACAGTGTTTGGTATTTATGGAAGGGGGTCGGCATAGCCATTAGCTTACTTGTTCACATCTGCCTTTACATATGTATTACTTTACAGCTTCTCTTTAGCCCCTGGCCGCACATTGAATAATGTCCTCGTCCTCCAATTGGAATGCCGCATCCGAAACCGAATCCAAATCCGAGTGCGATATGAATGTGTGTCTTTTGTATAAATCTGGCTGGCATGTTTAACATTTATCCTTCTGCGCTCTTCTACCGCTCTCGTCCTCGTTTTAATGTTCTTCGCATTAGTAGCAAGCTCCACTCCATCCGATATATACAACGAGTATGTATGCAAATCTCAGCTGACAATCCTCGGGGCGGAATTTTCCCCCCCAAACTTTCGACGTAGCAAAGTTTTATGCGCTTCATTCGTTTGCATGGTTTCAATTGTTCTGGTTAATGCGTTTGACTTTTGTTTGCGGCTTACTCTATGCTTATATATATGGAAATTATAGAGGAAATCAGCTATAAGGGAAGTTATGTAGTTCTTAAGGTAGTAGGAGAAGGTTGAAGAAATCTAAGAGGTATAATTCCAGTAAAGACTTATTTTATTCAAAGATAGATATATATAAAGGAAGTCTTCTTAAGGCAAAGTAAGGACAAAAAATATCTCCGATGAAATGAAAATGACTAAATAAATCATGTAATAATATAAAAAATTTAATATAATAGTACAAAAAACATATAAAATACAAAGATACAAAGTAAATGTTTGAGAAGGAAGCCTATGCTCCTTATGAATTTTTATCCTCTAAATCTAGATTTTGGAAATTGTAGACACTTCATCAGTCTAAATAAAAGCCTTTAAGTATTCTGGATCAACTTCAAATAATTCTTATATTTATAAACTTAATAGTTATAAATTTCACTATTCAAGCTATTAAAAAGAGTATCCAAATACCTGGAAAACCACAATTGACTTAAACATTCTCTTGGCACACCAAAGTGCATATCATTTGTGGTGCATATATAAATATATATATATCTTGGATTCCTGGCAGCTTAGCTTGTAAACATTCATTCGCACTAGGCGCTTAATTTGTTTATGGCAAACAAACACCATTCCGTAAATAATTAAGAGCTGCCGAAGGATTTTTGCGTGAGGCGAGCAATTAAATTGCTATGCAAATTGAATGCAATCTAACGCCTGGCTGACTCCACAGAAAAAGTCTCTAATAAGATAAGGAGGATGTGTAATGGATGTGTGTGTGTGGAAAAAGTAAATTATGCACATGACAAACTTTGCCCGGGAGCCAAACATTTTTCGGGGGAAAGCGGCGGCCAGAAACCAACTTGACACAAAAGTTGATGTCTCAAGTGTGAACTGAAATATATGAGGACATCCTGCGGGAGTGGGACAAGAAGGAAAGTGCAGTTTCCGCTTTTGACTGTGCATATAAATCTTAAGACAGTTAACGACATCATATGGCAGAGTTGGCTCCCAAGGATGAACTTACAATGCATATGCCACAAGCGGAAGGACCTGCCCTTCCACTCATCTTCCTCCTGCTTCTCCTTTGCCAATGCTGCTGAAAAATCCTTGGGCTGCGGTGGGCGTAACTTTCCTGCATAATTGTAAGGCGGAAGGCACGAAAGACGAAGGACGAACGACGAAAACGAAAATGTTCGCCCAGCCAGTTGAGGAAACCAATTTGTGGTAATTGTCGTGAAATTGCAATTTCTGCAACTGTAATGGCCCAAAGGAATGACAGAGAGATGCACTGGGCCGCTGGGAGTCTGGGAATCTGGTGGTGGAAAGAACCGTGATGTTGCAGTGACTCCACTTAAATGAGATTCCTTCCAGCCGAAAAAGGTGAAAATGATAAACTGCCTAGGGCCGAATTAATGCGGAGATTGCACCGGAATGGCAGCCGCGAGAATCTGATGCAAATGGGCCATAACCCTTAATGAACCAGTAGGCTTTAGCCATTAAAATTCGGATTCAGAATCTGTTTTATTGTTGGAATCTTAAGAATAATGAATAAGATGTACTACATATTATTCAGATGATATGATATGCCTCTTTCTGTTAGGTTAATATATTTAAAAGTAATGATAAAGGCATTGTACGGATATATATCTCATCTGGCTTTAAAGAATCTATAACTAGTGATCTCTAGAAAGATTTATGTTTATGTTTATGTTTATTTATTGCGAACCAATTTAACGCACATCACTTGCGAGAACAAAAGCGAATACTTGGGAATTTTTTTACATTATTGGTGCTTTTTTTTTTTGTTCACTGCCCTAGACTTTCCCCAATACGCTGCTTTTATCAGCGCTGAAAAATCACGTGCGCATAAAACTTTCCAATCAGCGATGCCAAATACAAAAGAGGTCCTTAACAAGCTCCTCGAGTGGGCGAGAAAATAAGGGGGGACTCAGGTGCTTGCAATAAGTTTGAACCTCCTTTTGTGTCATAGCCCTTTTCCTTTTCCTTTACCTTTTCCCGTGCCACTCGTACGTATCTTCTTGCTGGCAAAGTTTCAACTTAAAATGGCAAATCCATACAATAAATATATAAAATGTTACTCCTTGTGTCGCACCTGAACTAACCTCAAATAAATTTTCCACATGTGCCGGACAGAGAGAGATAGAGAGGGTGCATTGCAAACAGACCTGGGACCTGAGTGCTAGGAAAGACCTATAACTTCCTGTGTATTTAGCACACAAAAGTGCAAAAAACTTACCCCACACCTTACCTCACATCGCACACAAAAAAAGAAGAAAGCACCTGAGATAAGACCCCCAAGCAGGCTGAGTGCGTTCTGAGTGCCTCGGTTTGGGGTCTCTTCTGGTGCCAACTCCAGGCGAAAGCAACAATTTCCAATCACTTCCCTTGCAGCGACACAATTTTCTATATTTATACTTTACGACACCCCTGCCCAAAGCGGTGACACCCTGGAGAGGGTGTCTTTTCAAGTGGAATACGCTGGAGTTGAAGTACCCTAAAAATTAAATATGTTTAAAAGACATTTAAATTTACATAAGGAATTATAAGTGTGAATTGGGGCAGGCAGAAGATGTTGAAGCATCGGAAATGTAATCTATATGATATATAAATAAAAAAATTAACTTTAACTTTAAGTTCAATAAATCGATATTCTGTTTGATATATGGGACGGACCTTTAACCAAGCCGCCTTTGCTTGTTTTGTAAAATGTATCCATATTTTAGCGTAAAATGAAACAATATTAAATATTTTGTTGTATCAAAATTTACTTTATTTTCGATATCCTTTTTAGAAAAATATTTGTAACCTGTTCAACCTTATTTCCCAGCAAATACTCCCCTTTTAGTTAGGACATCGAGAGGTTTGAGCGCACGCTTAGTTTGTTTTAAGGAGAATTTCTCGGAAATGCCCCTTATGTGCATATATGTACATATGCGTATGTGTGTTTTGTCTCTGGAAAACTTTAAGGCAAGTTGTGGGGCAGTTAGATGTGGAATGTGGAAAGTGTTGCAGAATGAAAAGTTGCTCCTTCTTACGGCTGCAGTTCGCCAGTTGCAGTTCTTGTTGCATTGATTCGATTTGTTGCGATTGCGTTTTTAGTCTTTTGCATGTGCGCTCCCCCAAAAAGTTTCACATGGGGACCGACCGAGATAAAGCATAACAATTGCCGTGCAACAAAAACTTTTCCCTTACAAATGTTCTCGTTTCGATATGAAGGGGGAGAATCCCATACACATATATGTATATTCGAATGGCGATTTATTGTGCCATTTTAAAGTTGGATTCCCCTTACAGGACCCAGCTGCTTACAAAGTTGTCCTCTGATTAATTGCAATTCCCTTCGCTCGATACAAGGAGTCAAAAAATCAGAAATAACCAACAAATATCACTCATACGCCCCGTGCTGCGCAATTCGGGTTAAATACTTGCTGGTCGATCGTTAAATGGGGAAAGCCAGCACGCACGGTGGCAGCTCATTAACGAATTTAAGCGCCCAGCTATGAGTTCATAAAAGAAAATCCCCCAAACATGTGTTCACCTGTTGTGGCTTTAAGCCGGGTCAGTGATGCTGCGATATCTATGATAGTCAAAAGTCATTAAAAATTACTTTTTAAGAGCAATTTTAGCATTTGTAGTCTTGATGGAGAATTTAAAGTCAAATAAATAAAACAGCTAAATAAACAAGAAAACAAGAGCAGAAAAACCCACTTCCTTGCTTCAACAAATTATAAACCAACTTTTTAAAATATTTTTTAATTTTATTTAAATTTAATATTTAGCTTGAAAGCAGCTAGACCATTAATATAGTGTCACCTTTTTGCCAACCATAAGCTTTAAAGCTGTTAAGCTGCACACATATGTACCCATTTATTCGCATTTTTAATGCCACTTTTATGGCGACCATTTCGTTTGCAGCTTTCGTCAGTCACTCAGTCAGTCAGTCATTCGGTCCGTTAGTCAATCAGTCAGCAGCCTCAGTTGGGGCAACATTTTTACGGCCCTGAATGAAGTACCGCACGGACCATAATAATAGTTCCTGCCTGCATTGCCAACTCATTAAGTTGGTGCCTTTAAGGCCCGCGCTTTTCCAGTTGCAGGACCTCTTGACCCGGCTCTTCACATTCCCCACAATTGTTATTTATGTTAATTTTACCACTCTACGTCAGCCCCCCTGTCGTATACGTATTTATTTTATGTTTATTTCCGCAAGCATTCACTGAAAAACATTCCACTCATTTCGCATTTTCCGCTGATGTATTTGCAGAGCGGAAACTCTTCGTCGGCATGCTGAACAAAAAGTACACCGAGGCCGATGTGCGGCAACTCTTCACTGGCCACGGAACCATCGAGGAGTGCACCGTGCTCCGGGATCAGGCAGGCCAAAGCAAGGGCTGTGCCTTCGTCACATTCGCTACCAAACAGAATGCCATTGGGGCAATCAAGGTGAGTTTTGGGTTGTTATAATAGAAATTAAAGAAATTTAACTATTTCAATATAAGATAGTGTAAAAATATCGATAGTATCGAATATACATAATATATCGAAAATATAGTAATAAGATTTTAAGTGGATGCTGCATTATGCAATTTTTACCAACTAGCAATAAAATTTGCGGAAAGGAGTTTTCTTCTTGAATTATTAGATATTATTATCTATCGATATATAAAAATTTACTACTCAAAATCGATAGGCAAGACCATTTTTACCAAGTTCTCCGACCACTAAATACCTGGTTTTCAACCTATTCCATACTTATCGAAGGCTCATTGCCACTAGTAAAACTTCTACCGATGACATAAAAATCCCTGCACTTGAGTAAAAAATTCCAAAAAAGATCAACAGAATGCGATCAACTTAAATTCCGATTATCTGCTTTAAGCGCATCATTGTCTTTGCTCCTGTTGCAAGTGTGTGGGAAAAACTGTCGCCATGATTAATTGTTGTGGCGGCAAGAGTCGCGCATATAAAACACGTCTCTTTCGCACACACCCAAACACACACACACACACACTGAGCTGCCAAAGCAGAGTCACCCACACGGGCACAGCTTCATTCCACAATGGCAGCAACGGCAACAACAACAACAACAACAAAAACCGCAGCATGCAACTGCAAACAGGAAGCAGAAACGCAAGCAAGACGCCGCCTCTGGCAGCGGAAGAAGTCAACGGTAATCCTGGCAACCAAGTAACCCCACAGGATCCTCCGTTTCCCATGCCATCTCTTTCACTTTTAAGCAAACATCCAGCACACACACACTCCCACACCCAACACTAATGCAAGTTTTGTGCCGGAAACAGGCAAAATTACAAACTTCCGACAGCCAAACACACACACATACACACAACGTCCGAACATGTTCTGTTCTGTTCTGTTCTGTGTATATTGCACATAATTTGTCGCCTTTTGCAAGATGAATGTTGTTGTGGGCGGACGGCCATTGCAAAGCCATGCATGCACACTCTCGCATAGCAAAATACACAGATACAGATACTGGAAGGCTCTATGGAATGAACGGGATGCAATGTAATCTAAGGATGCTGCCTTATAGTCCAGGAAATGTGCCTCATGTAGGTTGCATACCAAAATATATTTATTTGAACTTCAAAGCTTAGTCCTTTAAGGAATCAGAAGTCCCTCCCAAATTTAAGAATATCATATTGAAATTACTTAAAAAATATTAAACTAAAACTTTGGGAATATTATTCAATGATTTCTCACAAGTAATCACTGTACTAGAATCTGAGTGTGAGGGAGAATTTCATTTTTAAAATACTTAAAAAATATCAAACTAAAGTTAAGGGAATATTATTCAATGATCATTCCTCACAAGTAATCACTGTACTAGAATCTGAGTGTAAGGACGAGCGATTTTAATGCATTTGAAGTCAAATTCCGGGATTCTAGGCACGCACACGCCGGCAATGGGCCTGCTCTTGGGTTAAGGAGTCCAAGGATCCCCAAGGATCCAGCCACTCGAGATGTGTTAAGGCCAAGAAGAAGCAAATGATTTGGATTGAGGCGACTGAAGCGAGAGATGCAAGGTCATTGCAGTCTATTGACGCCTGAAAGTATGCAGCGCCATCAAATGCAATCCAGGACGAAGACAGCCAACCCTCGACCAAACCCAAGCTCAAGCCAAAACTCAAGCTCCTGCTGAAGCTGCTGGCAGAGTGCATTTAATATTAATGTGCCATGTTTATGGCCCAGCAATTTGTTCTCTGGCGTTCTCTACTCCTCCATTAAGTCTCTTTTTCTTTGCAAAAAAACCCGAATGAAAGCCAAGAAAAAAGTATGAGTAAGCGGACGGATGGGCGGAAAATGGGTGGCAAAATGATGATAGCATTTTTCAACGCATGCAGATTTTATTTTTCGCATTCGTCTCGCTAATTTGTCAAATGGTTTGCGCTGAGTCCAGGCCAAGTTCGGAATGCGGTTGGGTTTCCAGTGCTCACTCTTGGCCAACGGGTCATTTAACCCTTCTTGTTTCTTTTTTTTTTTGTAAGCTGAGTTGTAGAGACTGAGCTGTGAAAAATGACCAAGGATTAGTAAGGAACTTTGGGGGTGTTTTAAGTTAAAGCTTAAATAAATACAGAAAGATTTTAACTTGCTGGAATTAGGTAAAAAAATAACTCACTTGTTTTTTAATGCTACAAAATACAAGCCAGAAACTTGTTGGGGATATTAATAGTTTTAATAATAAAACACAAGGTTGCAAAAAAAAATAATGCATAGCCAAATGTAAGCCAGCTTAAGAATTAATTTTAGATTCAAATCAAATTTTTGCCTTATGAGAAATTTAACTTAGTTGTGTTTATATTTATAGTAATCTCAGCAAAATCAAATCATAATAAACTCAATTCAAGTCTCCTGCCCATCTGCGTTTTTCTCCTTCAACGATTCCTTGGCAAACTTCTAAACACAAACTCGTTCGCCAAAGGTATTTAGAGGTCGAAAACAGTTTTGATAAGTTTTATGGCAGCCGCTCGACGGCTTACAGCATCAGAATAATGACGCGCACTTAAGCCGCATCCGCATCCGCATGTCCACCCATTTGACAAGCCTCTCTGCCTCTCTACCTCTCCTCCCGGATAGTTTAACCCACACAGCCATTTGTCCGCTTAAGCGACTTAATTTACACCTTTCTGCTAAGCCCGAAAACAAACAAAATGGCGCAGGAATGGCATTTTGGGGATGAGATGGGGCCGAGAATCGAGGCGAGGCGGCGTCACGAAAACCAGGCCAAACATTTAGCAAAGGCATTTAGGCTGCGGTCTGATGAGGGGAATGTTTCGCGGGTGAGGCCCTGGCAAGCCACTTTACTTATTTTCCGGTTTATGTAGACTTTATCATTGAAACTCAGCCGGGACTATGGCGACCCGGGCTCCGAAACTTCCGCTCAATTGTGGCGTCACTGGCAACTCTGGCCTGCATCCTGCCAGGCCTCCCCGCATGCCCCCCGCCGTTGCTCCGTGCCGCCTGTATCGTGGCAGCCACCAGAAGTGCTCTTTAATTACATTGACTATAATTCTTGCGGCTCTGGCGCGACTTTTATGGCCGGCGCATTGTTTTGCCCCCTCAACGGCCATCGCAGCGACACTGCTGCTCTTGGCTACAAAGTAATTAGGGAAATTTCCGAGTTTTAAAACAGGTCGCCATGGTTACACGGCCCAAAGACGGTTTTTCCGGGATATAACGGGATGGAGATGCAAGGTGTTGTTGAAGGGGAAAAACATTTTGGACTTGAGATGCGTGTTTAATAGATAAAATAATTATTATGTTCTTAATTATGATGGCAAGCGCATTGCCTTCTTAGAAATAAAAACACTGCGTATGAGTAATATTGCTTTTTAAATAAAATTAGGTTTAGAAATATTAAATTAAATGTAGAAATGTATCTGTATAAAATAAGATGAAAGTTTCATAAACTAATAAATTATATATATACGCAACCTTTTGAAATATTTTCCGATAAATTACGTATGAGTAATATTGTTTTTTAAATAAAATTAAGCAAAGAAATATTAAATACATTTTATAAATGTATCTTTATGACATGAAATGGAATCTCTAGTGAATTATTATTAATACATTTAAGTAAGCTAACGAAATACTTTCTGAAAAGTGACAACACTGCGTATGAGTAATATTGCTTAAAAAGCATTACGGCATCACTACGACATATGAAAACAACTAAAACAAAACAATAGTAAAGACATCGAACAGTGAACACATTCGAATGCGATTGTAAAATGATAAAATAAGTAAAATAAAGGACGTTGAATAAATAAATAAAAATAATAAAGTTGCCACAGCCTCGAACACTGAAGTAATTAATTTCACATTCTCCATATGTTTTTTTAAATTTATTATATATAATAAGTAATTAATTAATTAATAAAATTAATGAAATATATTTTTTTTTTTATAAATTAAATATATGCTTCTTACATTTTAGGCCCTCCACCAAAGTCAGACCATGGAAGGCTGTTCGGCCCCTTTGGTCGTCAAGTTCGCGGACACGCAGAAGGAGAAAGACCAAAAGAAAATGCAACAGCTTCATGCTTTTTGCGGCATCAACGCACTGACAGGGCCCACGGCCAGCGGAGCTTCTGCTGCGGCCGCCACGCCCACCGCTAATGCGGCCACGGCCCTGATAGCCACCACACCCTCAGCGGCTCGGCCGAATCCATCGATGGCCGCCGCTTTGGCAGCAGTACCTCCAGTGCAGCAGACGGGAGCACCGGCCCAAGCGGCTCTCGTTCAGGTGCCCTCATCCGCCGCCCTCAATGCATCCTTGGCGCCCGCCCTGCTGGCCAGTAATCCGCATCAGGGAGCTGCAGCAGCGGCGGCGGCAGCTGCCGCTTATTTGGGAACAGATCCAGCGACGGCGGCTCACCTGCAGCTGTACCAGCAGCTCCACGGCTACGGACTGAGTCCGGCACACTATATGCCAGGTGAGTGGATGGCGTGAGATTAGGCTTAAATTTAGGTTAATACGATAGGTCAGATGCTCCCTACTTATTACCCCAAAATCCAAAATAAGAACTTCAAACTTAGCTGAGATAATAAATATATGGATGAGAAAGTCTTGGTTAAACTAAAAGTTTAAAATATTCAATTAATAATTGATACTCTCTCATCCATACATTTTATTCTATAATCTTCGATTTTAGTCACAGACACTGAACAAACTCACAACGTTGCATCTTCCACTCTATATATATATATCTTATCCGTAACTTTCATACTACCTGTCTTTGTTTCCACACATTTGCTCGTTGTTTCTCCGTGTGTATTTTACTCTTTGTTTACCCTTCTTTTCAATCGTGCACTTTTTATGTGTTTTTTATTGCAAAAAGAAACTTTTTTGGTCCCAAAAAAATAATTCATTTGTTATAATTAATAAGTATATTTAACTTTTTGGATTGTCCCTATTTATTGTTCACTTAATCCAAAGAGTTATTTCTAATGTGTGTGTTTAGCAACGATTGAATACAGCTGAAACTATGTTTAAACGAGATTTTCAAAAATGATAAATGAGCTATAATTGTTTTATTATAATGTAGGATATGTGTGTGTGTGTGGGATTTGACACTTAATAAACAATGACTTATAAATATTAGGTGTTCTCCTAAACAGCATGGCTTTACTATAGCAAGAGTTTCAACCAAGATATAAAGTAAAAAGCACGTTTAATCAGATTTTCGGTTGGTTTCATGAACTCTAATTTTTCCCCCAAAAACTGTCATTTGTTTGACATTTAAATAAGTCAACAAGAAATAATGCAAAAGTAGAAAAAAAATAAACCCTCTTCCCTGCTAACTTCATTTATAACCGGCAGATTTGAGTTAGTCGAAATGGGGGAAAAATAACAAAAGTGCGGGGAAGCGAAGCAAAGAAGGATTCTCCTTTGCTTCAGCAGCAACAACTGACAAATAATTAATTTCAATTTAAGCAACAAAATCTGCATAAATGCAGGCACTAGGGGGAGAAAAAGAGATGGAAAGCCGGAAAAGTTACGGGAAAGATGGGAGAAAACCAGGCCCGGCAACTGGAGAGCCTGATGAATAAAACAAAAACATTGTAATAGGATTAAAAGGTGGACAATGACAATGACGGGATGACACGACGATGATGCTGCCACGAGAATGATGATGATGATGATGATGATAGCCCAGACGGTCTCTCAGATTTCTGGCCAAACAGTCGCACACGTACAGGGCGTCGATGTAAACGTGTTGCATATGCAGCGCCGCTTCATTAGAATGACCGACGACGTGCCACGCCCCCCTCCCTTCTGGCCAGTCTCGCCGTAAACGTGGACATTTTGCGCATAACAAATCAAGCACAAGGGCTTGAACAAACAAAGGGCAGTGAGGGACAAGGGGGGGGTCAAAATGAAATAAAAGGGGAATCACAGACAACCGAATGTTGAGCGGCGCGTGATGTAATCGCACAAAGCGCAAAAAAACCATTGCCGAATTAAGGACTTTCTAGGTAAATGAGATACACTAACAAGGTTAAAAATAAACGCAAAAATAATTAGACATGTCTTCATTACATTTCATAGAAATTAATAGATATTAATATAATTTTTGGCTTTAATTCTTAAATATAAATTTATGTATAAAAGACATCCATACCTTATCCCATAGTCAACATTTTCAACCAAGAAGCAGGGCATGCGGAAGGGATTCGTACTGAGGAAAAGTGACAAAAGCGGAGGCAATGCAAGGAAAAGGACGAAGAGGAGGAGGTGGTAGCCACCAATCCGACCTGACCCCAACGACAGTAACTGTGAACGGACAGTGAGGGCAACAGCTCTTGGGCAGTTAGGGGAACTTAGAGCGACGACGTATGCCACTTGAATAACAAATGACGTTTTTAAATGCCAGATCCAGGAGGGGCCCACAAAGGACTCGACGACTCCGAACTCTGATGACCAGCAAATGTATGGAACGTGTCCTGTACGCTCCTTCGTTTGGTTTATATATATTTTTTCGTGCTTTCTTTTTTTGTATATAAGTGCTGAATGAGACCGTTAAGTGGATGCGGCGGACCTGTAAACGTTGCCCGATTTGACCAATTTCGGAATTGAGCGTTGACAGAAAAAAAACCTTATTTAATTATGGCTTGAAAACAGATTTCTCAGAAGAACAAGAAGAGGAGAAGTTAAAACATTAGAAGTAAGGGGAAATAAATATAAATATTAGTACCTTTTCAATAGATACATTTCGTATAGTCAGATACATTTTATAGTGGCTTCAAAATCTATCTTAAGATTAGTAAAATATTTAAAGCTCTAAGCCAAATTTTTACCTACTTATGAAAGACAGTGGAGGTGAGTCCGCAAAGGAATAACCGCCAGCCAGGAACGTCTTTGTCTAGCATATTCTCTTCTGTGCTCCTTTTTTTGCCCATTTGCCGACTTGAAATTTTTATAAGTCCTGCCAAAGGCCCCAAGGGCAAAAGGCGCCATCAAAGGTGGCTGAAACGAAGGACTCCCCACACACACACACAAACTAAACTCACACACAGAGATATAGTATGCTTTAGCCCCCAATAGCCGGGGGCCTGGCAGGTAAACAAATGCAATTCCAATGTGGCAACAGCCCAGCACCTGAAGTTGTCCCCAGGTGAGAACACTTAAAGTTTTATTATGCCCACAAAAAAAGGGGGGGGGGGCAGGGGCAGGGGATGGAAAGGAGGATGGGAATGGCAAAGGATATCAA
Organism: Drosophila punjabiensis; assembly: GCA_008042585.1. Taxonomy (NCBI): domain Eukaryota; kingdom Metazoa; phylum Arthropoda; class Insecta; order Diptera; family Drosophilidae; genus Drosophila; species Drosophila punjabiensis. Next base: position 86,068 of record VNJR01002765.1, on the reverse strand, counting down.
AACTACACACACACACACATAGAATGCAGTTCATTCAAAGCGAGGAAGCAATTTGAGAAATATTCCTTAAATATGCTAGACAATGCCCGGCTCCTTATGTGAATGTCCCTGTTCAACTCTTTCTCCCTCTCTCTCTCTCTATCAACATTCTCCCTCCCACACACACACACAAGCACACACCTGCCTGCTCTCTCTCTCCCTCTCTTTCTGCCTCTTTGCGTGTGTGTGTTCACAGAACTCTTGTTTTGTGTAGAAAAAAAAAAGCTTTCAATATTTTGCCAGCGCCGCCAAGTATGCAACATAAGAGCAGTCTACGAAAAGCATAACGGAAACCGGAAACCGAAGCGAACGATTTGCTGCTTCCGGTTTCCTTCCGTCAGCATTCTTAGATTTATTCAATTATTTAATGCCATTGATTTACATAATTTTATATCTATATATTTACTTTATGTCTAACTGCATTCGATTGAATTGAATTTTATGTCTCTGCGTTTATGTTTATGTTTGATTTTTATTTATTTATGATTTTTTTTTGGTTTACTTAATACCCTGCATCCCCCGTTGCGTTAAATTAAAAATTTATTTAGTTTATGGAATGCATTTTATGTTTTTATTATTGTTTCTTTAAGTTTTTATTATATATTTATTTATTTTTTCTGTCTTTTATGTTATTTGTATTCTTTTATTTTTTGCTTGATGTTTTTTTTTTTAATTTTCCTTTGTTACAAGATTTTGTTAAAGATTTTAATTTTAGTTCAATAATTTTATCACATTTATTCATTTATTTTGAGTTTTTTGTTTTAAATTAAAATATTCAGTCGGTCCTTTTAATTTATTTTCCTTAGTTAAATTATTTGTATTTATTATTTCACTTTATGTTACCCATTTTCATTTTGTTTTTGTTTTTCCCCCTCTTTCCCTTCTTTGTTTATTTTTCCTCCTTTTTTATTATGTTTTGATTTGTATGTTTACATATTTACATAAAATTGATCGAATCGAAACCCAAACCGAAACAAAAAAAAACGAAAAAATGTCAAATTGAAATTACTTTTCTTATAATTTTTTGTAAATGTAAATAATCCAATTGGGTGTGTGTTTTCTTCTATGTTTTTTTATATATATAAATATTCGTTGAACATTATTTGGTATGTCTATGATTGACTCTGTGGTCATGTACAATCAATCAACCAACTCAACCAACTCAAAACCTTAAACCATAAAACCAACCAACTCAAAACTGTACAAAACAAACCCAAAACAAAAAAAAAAAAAAATAACTATGGAACTCAGGACTAAATTTCCACCACCCATCGGATAACAGTGCCCACCACAGCCAGCACCCACAGTCACAGCCTCAGTCACACCCATCAGGTGGCGCCGCCGGGAGCGCCGCATCCGCAGCAGCCGCATCTCTATCGGCTGCCGTCGCAGCAGCAGCAGCAGCATCAGCAGCACCTCTCCCACTTGGCGGCGGCGGCGGCCCATCACCATCCGCACCACCCGCAGGCAGCAGCGGCGGCGGCGGCGGCAGCAGCAGCAGCAGCGGCCTCGGGATCCCTGCCGCCGGGCATGCTCCTGGCACTGGACTGCTCGCCGCTCCATCCCTGTCTATGCAGAATCTGGTAGCCCTGCTAGCCACGCCCACCGCCCACGCCCACGCCCATGCCCATGCCCACCATCCGCTGACCATCGCCCATCCCAGCCAGAGTAGCCAGAGCAGCAGCGGGAACAGCAGCCTGCACCACCAGCGTCTGGCCTATGCTGCCGCCCAACAACAACAGCAGCCACCACCGTCAACGGTGGCCTTCAACATGTCGCAGCTGATGGCCACGCCCACCCAGCAGGTGGGCGGCGGTCAGACACTGACCCTGAACGCGCTGTGTAAGTAGATCACAAAAGTCATAATTACCCCAAAAAAAAAAGCAGGAATGTCTCATCTTGAGAGCACCTGCTCATATTTAGGTAATTTTACTAAATTAAAAATATTATTTTCTACTTGAAATTATTTTAAAATAGTAAACAAATTTTGCTACACTTTTGTATAATATTTTGAAAACATTTTAAAGGAAAAGCACCAATATTCCAAGGTTCGGCTTTCCTGCTCCAAATGCCGCAAAGTTTTTAAACAAATATTTTCAAAAGATATTTTTTTCTTAATATTAAATATTTAATTAAATAATCATAATGGTTATTACAAAATTTTCTTTCTAAATAATTATACAAAATATTGGTTTTAAAATTGAAATTATATCCATTTATAGAAAAGCGCTAAATAATATCCCCTTGACTATTACCTTAATTACCTTTATTTTCTGTTCATTGAGTGTATAAATATGTATGTTTCGGGTACAGGTGGTTGTGTTTGTGTATTTTGTAAATGTTTGTATGTGTTCTTTTGTTTTGTAATGTAATTAAACAGAGTTTTACCTCTGGCACTTAATCACACTAACCCTAAACAATATATAAGCTCCAATAACAAAGCCTCCACGCAGCCTGCATGAGCCTATGACAGCGCCCCGCCATGTCCTTTTCCCCAAATAACTAAAACTACGCAGAGTCCTACATATTTATATATTTTAACTGAAATCCAAAATAAGTCCTAAATAAGTGTATTTTTAATAATTCCAATATAATTATGCAGCTTTAACAAATTCGAAAATTTACATTTACACTTTAGTTTCATCTACAAGCTACTTTGAAATATTTTTACATAATAAACTGCCGAAAATAAATATTAAAACTTATATAAAAAAAAATATAAAAATATTCGTAAAATGCCAAAGCTCAAAATATAATTAAATTCGTCTGAATATTCACATCGTTTTTGCTGAATCCCCTCCGGCAATACCAACTTCAATTTCCGTCTGAACGTATCTAATTCAAAATATTTGTTGCCCTTTTATGTTTGCATTTTTACAGTTTGCCCATCTTTGTTAATAAAAATAAAATGAATTTTCGCTAAAAACCAAAGCAAAAAGAATTTATAATAAAAAAGAGCAACTCTGAGAGGCAATGTACGCGGAAAGGAATCAAATCTATGACAAAAGGAAATAAACGGCATTCCAAACAACACGTTCTTGATTGCATTTGAAAAAAGATTGAGTTTTTAATAAAACAAAATGGAAGCGAAAAGAATATATTGCCACAAAATTCCGCAAATTCAAGCTCAGATTGGATGGCGTAGGCCGGAGCTTAATATTTACATGAAAGGAAATCTAAATATAGGAAAATCGGAAAGCAGGAATTTAAAGACCAAAAAATTAAAAGAAAAAGACCTCTACGGGAATTTATAATGCCAACTTTTGATTTTATATTAACTTAAAGTTAATAAAGCTAGCAAATATAATATTTTAAATTATTTTATCAAAAAACTTTACTCATACCAATAAAATAAACAACAAACTTTACGTATAATTCAAATAAAATACCAAAAGTTGAGGCAATAAATATCCAAACATTTTCCACATTTATGAACCCAATTAGCTTTTCAATTAGCAACTTTTATGGATTCCGCAAAACATTAAATTATTTTCCTTCTAAAACTTGTTGGCATCAAAAATGCTCCCAAAAAAAAATATTATATAAAGCAGTCAAAGAAAACAAAGGAAAAACTAAAAGAAAGTAATGAATTTATTGTAGATTATGAAAAAAGCAGAGCAGCAGCGAGAAAAACGAAAATGTTTGCTGCCTCAATTAAAAAACAGGCGCCATGCGGAGAGACCAAACAACAAAGGCTAACACATTTTTTTACCTCAGGATACAGAAGCAAAATAAAAGAGAGAGTACAAAATTTAATAATGAAAGGACGAGGGCCACAAAAAAAAAAGACAGGATAAAAGAAAACATAAAACGGTTGAGCACAAAGTGTGAAAAAAAAGGACGGCTAAAAATCATAATAAATAAAGGGCCGAAATCTCATATGCGTTAACTCAACTTGGGTTCGTTTATTGTTCAGATATGGTTCTTGTTTATGGTTGATTCTATTTTTTCTCTATATCCTGTCGTCTTGTATGTCCCACTGTGTGTGTGTTTTGTCCTGTTTCTGAGTGTGTCTGTATGTGTGTTTGGGTAATTTTTACTTTGGAAACCTACAATTACAAATTTTAGTATTATTTTGAGATTATTTTTCAATTGAATACATTTAATATATTTGTGAGCATAAATTCTGATGGTTTTGTCTGCCATTTTTAGGGCCCCCGAGTGCCGCCGATCCCTATACCCCCTCCCTGAGTGGACTGACAAATGGAGCCGCCGCCTATGGAGCCGCTCAGCCCCTGACTGCCAGCGCCCTTCAAGCGGCAGCTGCGGGCGTGGCTGGCAAACAAATCGAGGGTGAGTTTTGAAGCCAATATTATTTTATTAAATATTTTTATTAATTATATAATTTACCTAACCAGGTCCAGATGGCAGCAACCTCTTCATTTATCATTTACCTCAGGAGTTCATTGACACGGATCTCGCGTCGACATTTCTGCCCTTCGGCAATGTCCTGTCGGCCAAGGTGTTCATCGACAAGCAGACCAACCTGTCCAAGTGCTTTGGCTTCGTCTCCTACGACAATCCGCACTCGGCCAACGCGGCTATCCAGGCGATGCATGGCTTTCAGATCGGCACCAAGCGTCTGAAGGTCCAACTGAAACGTTCCAAGGATGCGGCCAAGCCGTACTAGCTACTACCTAGCTGCTAAGTTGGCCAAAAGGGGCGTGGCCAGCACACAGTCACAACTAATTCACAACAGACAATGGATGAAACTAGCTTAAAACAATTGTGCCTTTTTTTGTAGCAGCAACGTTCTGAAACCAAAGGACCAATTACAAAAATGTATCTGATAAGTGAATAGAAACCTAAAGCAAATAGAAAAGAAATAAAGTTCCCGAGTGCACAATAATGAACCGCAAAATCAACCCTTAACCAAAGAAGTAGCTTAAAAGTTGCATCCTTGTTGTAATCACATTTGCTGAAACACAACCATCAACCATTTTTTCATCAAGTCCTAATTCTAAACTAATCAACGTGGTCGGCAAACAAGTCCTACAAATAAAAACTAGTAACCAAAATAATATCCAGAAATTTGAAGCTGCCCTGTGTGCGGCGCCAAAGTATTTATCAAAGCCAAATAGTTAAGCAAGCAAATAAAAAATGGAAATAAAAAGGAACACAACAAATGCAGACAACAAAATAGAACTTTATATTTTGCACAAACGAAACAATTTAGTAAATTAATATTTAGTTAAGCGTTAAGGTAATAAACATAAATACAAAACCAACAAAAAACATTCGAAATTCCGTTCGTAGTGAGAAACATTCAAAGGGTTAGCAAAAGTAAAATTTAAAAGATAAATCAAAGAACACCTAAGATACGAAATATCGTAAAACTTAACTAGTAGTTTTAGCTAAATCAAAATAAAGCTTATTACAAATGTCACAATAAATCTTAACTTCTGGATTGGCTTCTTCATCCTTACATCAAATCTATTTTATATAGTCATTAATAGTTTTAAACTATATTCTATGCTAACTTAACAGCAATTTGATTTCAAAGCAAACCCACAATTTACCAACTTTGTACTTAATTTGCACTTGATGTCATGGAATGGAATAAAAGTCAAACAAATGAAAAATGTAAACAATTTAGTCTGTATTTTAAAATAACATTTTATTGAGCGGTGTGTAAGAAATTGAAGACAATGAATCGGTTTCACATATTTACAAATAAAATATTAAATATTTTAAAAATATATAAGAATGCATTATTTTTTATTTCTGGTTAAGGTTGAAGTTGTTTCAGCTTTACAAAAAAACATTTTATATTTCTAAAAGTGTTTACATACCTTTATATAAAGGACGACATCCATCTAAGACTGTTAAATCGCCTTTAAGAAAGTCACTCTCATTCTGCTGGCAGTCGAGTCCTTTAAGTCCTTCGCAGGAACCCCAGAATTCGCTCGTTGAGAGGGATCTTATCACATTTATGCTATTGTACATGCATTCTTTATGCGCCAACTGACAACTCAACTGGCGCTGATAGCTGCCGACCAGGAGGAGGCGAAAACTCCGAGGTGGGCCATCCAACGAGGACGGCCATAAATCAAAAGCATCCTGCACTGGCTGCCACTCCACCTACTGCTCCTTCTGCTCCTTTTTCTCCTCCAAACAATCCGCTCCTGGGTTGCAATTCAAATGTTGGCGTTAACGCATGAAATATGCATATGCACGGCGTCGCCGAATGTGCAGCTGTTGTCTGGATCTTGCTTTTTTCCAGGTGCTACCATCGACCAGTGTTGGCATAAATACGAGGACTAATGCTAAATTTTTAAAATGTAAAAATAGAAATTAAAAAAAACGCACAAAAAATGGTAAAGTACGTTCTGTATTCTGGATTTACTTACGAGTTCTTTTGGTAAAACCGAAAATATTATCTAAATCAGCTCCTGCACTTTCCCTCTAATTTATTTGTATAACTAATTCTTTGACAAAGCTTAATTTTATAATTATAAATGTAAACTGGAATCAAGTAAAAATTGTAGAAACTAAATTAAGATTAGAAAATGAAAACAAATTTAAAATATTTAAAATGTTAAATTCTTCTTGAATTCTAATTTTATTTAATTTCAAATCTTCACAAATATGTCTTGTAGTTCCTACTTATTCTCCCTTACTCCTTTACTTATTTCAATTACATTTCATTTGTTTAAATTAAAATTATTATATTTCCAAAATAAAAAATCCACAAATTTTTGGCTTCAAAAAAAGCCAAGGCAACTCTTTACTCTACTTCAGCCTTGGTCCGAGCAAGCATTCTTTAAACTTCAAGATAGGTTTGCTTGTCGTTGGGGTCAGTTCACAACATTTTTCAGTCTGAAACTGTTCGAGCTTGTGAAAATATTATATATATAATCCGTGCTTTCTAAAGTGAAACAAACTTTTGACCAAAAAAAAAAAAACTAAAACCTATTGAAAATGTCGCAAAAGTGTCCAGATGAAAAGTCAACGGGCGGACCACCAGCGCCTCCTCCGCCACGAAAGCATAGGGTGGTTCCGCCGGGCGTGAATCCGGCCGACATGCCTACGGTTTCCGTTAACCGTCCCAAACGCAGTGTGGAACCACCTACCACCTCCAGCCGGGCCCTGCGTGGCACCTCACCGTCAATAATGGGTCCAGAGGTTCCACCGTCAAGAAAAACTATTGGTCCAGGATCTTTTGCAACTGCAAAGGGTGCCTCCGATTCGAGTCCTTTGTCATCCAGAAGAACAAGTGCGCCAGAATCTGGGCCCCACGTCATCTCCAGCCAGGTGACACACCCTTTTCGTGATTCTTCGAAGCATACAGGAACTAGAGAACCACCACAAAGAATAACGATTCGAGGTGCTCCTTCTTCTACAACTGATCCTCTCAAAACTGATACCGATTATGGTCCAACATCATCATCGAATTTAAAGTCTTCTGCTCCTGGTTCTGGTTCTAAAGCATATTCACAAGCAACTATTCGAGATACTGAACCATCGACATCGGCCCGGGGACCCCAATCTAGCCTTCGGGCCAATCGTCCAACGTCCTCGACTGAGACAAACACCGATGACTCCAATGTTCGAGGTCAGTCTCCACGGGTAAAGATTAAAGAGGGACCCTCAACAACATCCCCTGCCGAAACTGAGGGTGCCAAGACCAAGGAATCAAAGTGGAAGAGCTTCTTTAAAAGAAGTTCAGCAGAGACGGACACGCCTGCACCATCTACTCAGGATCGAAGAGCATCGACTTCATCGGCCCAAAACAGGGCCAAGACATATCGCATCCTTTACACCACCGATGAGGAAGTACGCAACGCTCTCATCGAGTTTACCGTGTTTATTATATTTTTGATCCTAACATCATTGGGTAAGTGGAACATTTCTCAAGATAATTATAAAATAATATTATATAAGATTCAAAGATCATATATATATAACATTTCCTTTTACCAAGAATTACAATTTTATTAAGTTGCTAAACTCAACATATATTTTATATACACAACAGTTACTCTGTCGGTGCGCCACTCGTACATGTTCTACTTTAACGACACAATGAAGAAGCTCTTTACCAGCCGTGATCTGGTGATTGCTCCCTCGGTCACTGTTAACTTTGAAAAGCAAATTACCGTGCCGGATTGGTGGGACTATTTGATTTACAACTTTCTGATAACCCTCCACGGCGATTTGACTTTAGTGGATGGAAATCCTGCGGAGAATCAAACGTTGGGTTCATATCCGAAACCGGAAGCGGAGCAAGCAGCACCTGAAGATGAATCTCCGGATGGAGAGTCAGAAAGCGAAAGCGAAACGCAGAAGCGTATGCGGAGGAACTCCGGGTATTACTGGGATCCTGGGGTTAATAGGAAGATAAGGTCGGAGTCGCAAGAGTCAAAACCAAAACAACGCACAACTGAGAAACGCAATAAATCCACTCATCATTTGGAGGTAATCAATGTCAAATTTGTTTAGTTTTGTTTTTGATGCGATCATCGCTCGTTCTCAGGGACGTGTCTTTCTGTACGAAAACCTGTTGCTGGGTCCGCCGCGACTCCGGCAAGTCCGCGTACGGAAGGAGAGCTGCTATGTGAACGATGCCTTCATTCGGTACTTTAACACCTGCTATGCCGCCTACTCACGGTCAGCCGAGGATAGAACTGTATTCCAGGGAATACCATACAAAACGATGTCGGATCTGTCCACAATGCCGCTCTGGACGGTGCTGGCTTTCTATCGTACCGGCGGATACGTGGTTGATTTGACCTACAAGAAGGATGAAAACCTGGGTATCGTCACCGATTTGAAGAACAATCATTGGCTTGACCGCGGCTCTCGACTCTGTTTGGTGGAGTTTAATTTGTTTAACGATAATACGGATATATTTCAGAGCATCAAGTGGGTTTTTTTTCGGTGAATTGATGAAAGAACCCTTTTTAATATTATTAATAATTCCAGATTAATTGCGGAGATTCCACCCACGGGCGGTGTCATTCCCCAGGCCCATATGCAGACAGTGAAACAACATACCTTTTTTACGGACACCAGCCTGACGATGACCGTAGTCTATATATTCTGGTACGTCATGATCGTATATTACACCATTTATGAGATATCTGAACTACGCAAGTCTGGCTGCAAAAATTACATATTTTCCATTGTGAATTTACTCGATTGTATCATATTGCTGGTAAGGAGTTTTCACATTCTCCTTGTTTGTTGTTGTTTGTACTCATTTTCCATTTTATCCAGCTATGTTACCTCGCTTTAGTGTACAACCTTTGGCACACTTATACGGCAGATTGGCTCATCGATAAAGTCGTATCGGAGTTCAGCTATCAAAGCTTGGACGTGCTCTGTTTCTGGAACATCATCTATGTGGACATGATGGCCATTCTGGCCTTTCTCGTCTGGATCAAAATATTCAAGTTTATCAGTTTTAACAAGACCCTTGTGCAGTTCACAACAACTCTCAAAAGGGTTTGTAAAATCATCAACAAAATGGAAGCCCAAATATGTCATATGTGTAATATGTGAATTTACAGTGCTCGAAGGACCTGGCTGGCTTTAGTCTTATGTTTGGAATTGTCTTTCTGGCCTATGCCCAGTTGGGTTTACTCTTATTTGGCACCAAACATCCAGATTTTCGAAATTTCATTACCTCAATTTTGACCATGATTAGGATGATTCTCGGCGACTTCCAGTACAATCTCATTGAGCAAGCAAATCGAGTTTTGGGTCCCATTTATTTCCTTACCTACATTTTGCTTGTGTTCTTCATTTTGTTGGTAAGATCCTCTTTATAACTTTATAACTTCATATTTTATTAATATTTTTCGTACCCTAGAACATGTTCCTTGCCATTATAATGGAGACTTACAACACGGTGAAGAGTGAGATTACCCAAGGAACCAGCCACTTGGGCTCGTATATCTATAAAAAAGCGCTAAAATTCCTCTACATGATCATTCACTGCGGCCGGAAGCGCCGAAGCCAACCGGAACCAGCTGCCGAGCAATTTGAAGAGGCCAAAGAGCAACCCGAAGTGATTCATAAGAACTTGACAGCAACAGAGTAATTCCTCCAAAGGTCCTATCCTTTTCGTTGACTAATTAAAGGTTTATATTTTCAGAGCTCGTTACTTCCAGGAAATTCCGCCCGGAGAAAATAAGGAGTTAGTTCGGTATTAGTTTAAAATTCCATAACTTTTTGCTCTTTTCTTTTAATATCCCCAATTTTAGTTTAACTAATCGCGTGGCCCTGCTGGAGGAAATTCTTGAGAAATTGATCACCAACATGGATGACATTCTGAAGCGTGTTGAGAAGGACAGAGAGCAGAGAGCCAGGAGATAAGCTTTGTTACTTTTCTCTAAATACTTTATATAATACTTTGATTTACAAATAAAATAGAATGTGGAACGAATAAACTTAGCCATTCCATGTTCCAACAATCAAATAAGCGAAAATTAATTAACTTCAACTCTGGCAAACCGGAAACTAAAGTAAACCGACAAAACCGCCACAACCGAGCGCTAATCTCTGCCAAATCCTTGTTTGCTCGGCACCCTTAACCCCCTAACGCTCATGATTCCTGCTGTTGCTACTACTGCTGTTGCTTAACACCCAACGCGTCCTTTTCTCCATTTGGCAACAAAGGCATAACGAAATTAAAAACACAAGCGGAAGCAACAACCGTGAACAAAGCGTCGAGCCACGAATTAAACTATGTATTTAGTTATAACCAAAAAACAGGGGAAACCACACTGAAAACAAAATAAACAAAAGGGAAACCAAAAGAATAAAGAACTTAGACAAATAAATAAAATATCTAAATAAAATAAATATATAAATGTAAGCAGACAAAGGAAAATCCAATTTCATGCTTAAAAACTTTAGCTCTAATTTCATAAGTTGATTAAAAGATTAAGCCAAGCTTTAAATATTAATTTATTTATAAAAATAAAGCTTTTTTGTATTTAATTAAATCCTACCTTAACTTTTGCTGTGTACTTTGTGGGAGCTAGACCCATGTGGCATCATTAGGAGCAGGTCCTGTGGAATATATCACGTTGTCACCTCAAAGCATCTGGAACGCAGTGGTTGCGGCAAACACCCGTAACGAGAAGCTTAAATTAAGTCAGTGGACGTGGGAATAGTTCAAAGGAAAACTAAATTATATTTTTTTTGAGTACAGAAACATTAAATTCATCAAATGATAATTAAATTCAAGTAAATGCCGAACAATCTCCGGAAAAGGTAAACACCAAGGCATGGACATATCCCAATTAATTATTTAATATCCGATAAAGTTTGACCAAAGCTCGGCTTAAGTGGTTGATGAAAAGCAACATCCAGTCTGAGGGATTTCGTTTTGTTTGCAGCTCAAATTTGTTAAACGAACGCAGGCCACAGACATTTATACATATGTACATATAAATCTGTATAGCCGCATTTGTATGGCTCGCATTGTTTCGCTTTTGTAAATACGAATTGAAAAGTTGCAATCATTGCAACGGCCAAAGCAAACACACACAAAGGGCTGTCTGGGATGGGGAATATAAAGCATGCGGCAGACAGGTGGAAGCGGAGCTCTTGAAGCACCAGAAGAATTACGTATGGAGAGCTCAGGAGCCATAATTACCGATATGCTTTATGCCCGCAAACAGTTAACAACCTTTATTCGCCTGATAAATGAATGGTGATGGCAACTCTGGCTGCAATGCGCAAATATGTTGGCCACTTATGCATTCAATGGGCTTGCAGACCAAACAGCAATGAGATTCAACCAACAACAACATTTAAGCGTAAATAAAACGCAATAAACAAATTAAATATCTTTAAATTACTTAAAGTATTTATGTAGAGATATCCAAGAATTACCAAAGATTACTAAAGCATATGGATTTTTGTAATAATTTCCAGAAGGAACTTTTCCTGTGACTCAATAAATAAAACAAAAGACAAGAGGAATTTATTTGCAGAAAATACGACTTACAATTATTTTCCTGATATTATTTTTTCTTTATTCGACTTTTTTACCTTACCTTTTGTTTAACTAAGTAAAATAGTTATTATAAACTTAGACCCTTTATAAATTGATTTTTTCAAAGCAACAGGCTCTTGGCTTTTCAACATACAACCAATAATTCATCAATTAATACGCTTTTATAGCCAAGGTTTTGTTTGACAAAAGAATAACAGGCAATTAAGTTAACCATAAGTTGACCACAATTAATTACCCCAAAGTACGGCATGAAAAAAATAATTAACTATGCTGTTATTTTTATTTTAATCGCACCGTGAACTAATGAGGCATACAATGCCTATGAAGCATTTTCTGTTCATATTCAATTTTAAATCACTAACGAAATTTTGCACTTTAAATATGAACAAATTCCGTTCAGCCTGAAATTATGCAGCACTTTGGTTAATGCTCTTAAAGCCCTCGGCGAATGGGGTTAATAATTTACTTTATTTAAAAATGAATCAAGGCATCCATCAGGACATGAATCAATCTGCTGATCTTAATTATGAGGATTGATTGATAAAAACGTTGATTAATAGATTTATATAATGGAGCTGAAAAATAATTACGTTTTAAAGCATTACAAAAAAATATATTTCAAATGTTAGTAATTAGTTGTACTTTTTTTGTAGCAAATATATTTTTTTTCTATTAAATTTTTGTGTTTTATTTCCATTAAATTCTTGTCTGCTTTGTTAATAAAGTTTTTGTTGGATTCCAACAAGTTAATAAAAATACAAAGCATCCAGATTACACCATCAAATTTATCTAGCAAGACTACAAAGCATTAATTGAGTTTTTTTTAATATTTTATTTATAATTTAAATTTTTATATTTTAGCAATAAATAATTTCCAATGCAACTGTGTGTGTGCACGCTTAATACTCGCCATCTTTTCAAATAAATACGATACATTACGATTGTATAAATTAAAAGAAAATGCCGATTTCCTTGGATCTCTCAGAGATATGCTCGATGACGTTGGCTTACAACTAGGGACTTAGGACTAAAGACACTGCCTAGACTAGATGTGGATCCTTGGTAAGATCCTCACTTCGAGGGCTCCGATAATGAGAGCTTCTCGAACATCGGCATGGCTTTAATAAGAGTCGGTGGGGCAAACACCTCGGCATCGGGATTATGCGGAAAATCTGGATCGGCGGCAGCCAGATCGTTCACAGCTATATCGTTGGACAGGTCGACGGGCACAAAGTTCTCCTCGATGTCGATATCATTGTTCAAATCGTTTTCAAAATCACCCTCAATGTCCAGCTCATGATCCTGTTCCTGATCATGATCCTGATCGAACTCAGCCCACTCTTCGTTGAAGGTTTCGCTCATTACAACGGGCGTTGTGGCTTCGGCATCTTCGTCATCGGAGGACTCGAATTCTTCGCGGTCTTTCTCCCTCATCATCTCCAAGGACTCCTTCTCCTGGTGCTCTTGCTCCAATGCCTCCTCCTTCTCCACTTCCTTTTGGACGGACGCCATCATTTCCTGCAGCTTATCCATGGTCTTCTTTTGTTCTTCCACTGACAGAGTCTCAACTATATCTTCGCTGATGTCTGTGGCTTCCGATTCGGAGTCTTCAGGTGATCTGGTGGCAGGTTCAGTTGTTGTAGATCTTACGGTTGTTGTTGTTGTTGTTGTGGTGGTGGTGGACTGTGCATCGTGTGTGAGAGTGTATGAGTTGCAGGTGCATAATGTGTGCGTGGGTGCGAAATAAATGGAATAAAATTTGTCATTAATTTATTGTGATTTATTATTAAAGCCAATTTGGGTTTGTTTACTGCGACTTAAAGCAAGCATGCTGATATTTTTAGTTATATAATTGGTTAATAAACTGTTTTTAAATGTTGATTAATAGTTAATAATTTGAAGATAAATAATATTTAAAACCAATATAATTTTTAAACAATTCCAACATTCAAATTCATATTTTAAAGTAGCATTTAATTATGCACAAGTTAATAAAATAGTAAGTTAGTTAAATATTTTTAGTTGCATTATTTTTTTATCACTATTTTCAATTATTATTTTCCTTTAATTTTTATAACTTAAAATCTCACGCAATGGAAAGAAACTCACATTTTACGCGTTGCCTTCAAATCTTTAACTGAGCTGCTGTTAAGTTAAGCTTACTGTTTTATAACATTTATAAAAATTCAAAGAAAGAGAGGTTCAGCGTAACAGATCTACAAGCTGAGTCAGCTTAACAGGGAAGCTGCCGAAGGGAGAGAAGAAGAAACAGAAAAAGCCACCGAAAGAGCAAAGCTTAATAAACTTAACAGAGATATAGCCTCATAAAGTTAAGTTCCTCTCTCCCGGCTTTAGCTTTGTCCCTTTCTCTCATATTTGCATAACGCCTTCATTCATTATCAGCATTTAACATGCAGCGCCGCACTCATGATTCACCTTAGCTGAGACCCTCTCACTCACTCCTGCTAGCTGAGACCCTCTCACTCACTCCTGCTAGAGGCAATGTGACGTCACTAGTTCAAGTCCCCTTCGTCGATTTTTGTCTGATTTCGTTTTACGCTCGTTAGCAATTTCTTAGAAATTCATATTATTAATACACCAAGCTTTTACACATTTGTTTATTTCTGTCCGCTTGTGATCACTTAAGCATTTGTTGTATTTTAAGGTGATTTTACTCACCGGAAGAAAAGAAACGGAGGCAGTGGGCTACACATTCTACAGATGAATGGCGCTAGGACTGAGTCACAACATTTGAGGTTCTTGGAAATTTCTTGAGAAATTGAAACTGATTGAAGAATTCAAAGGCATTGTGCCTCAGAGATGATGGATGGAGCTTCTGCCAGGTGTTTCCAAATATTTATAATGATTTTTTGATGGTAAATAAATGATATTATTAATTGGTTTGTTTTTTGGGAGATATATTACAAAAATATTTGGGTTAAATAATAATTTTTTGATTATTATAAATCACTGAGAATATTTATTTTATTCAGTTCTGCTATATTGGATGAAATCATATGAAAACTACACCTATTTTCGTGGAAAATGTAATTTAATAAAGCAAATTGAAGCTGAATCTCTTGTATCATAATTTTATTAATATCTTTTCCATATTAATGGGAAATTTTCCAACCTCTTTCTTTTCAACCATCTGCTTGCATTGCAATTGAAATGCAAATGTTGCAAGTGCACAAAGTAATTTGCGAAAAGTTATCAAAAGCTCACACATTCATGAATGTGAGTTATGTGCATTTGTCTGGATATTTTTACGCTTTTTAATAGGAAAATATTAATAAAACACACACATAGTCGCCAGCCAGAGTGTGTTTGCCATTATGGCACATGCGTTTTTGCAAAAGAGCTTCAATCGCCAAATTGTTTAACAGCCTTCAACAGTTTTTCAATGTTTCGATGCAGCTGCCAAAGGAGTTATCGCACACACTCCCTTCCGTAGGTGTGTGTTTGAGTGTGTGTATATATATTAATATTTATAACCATGAATATTAAATTCAAATAAACGCATGAGAAGTCACCCCCCTTACATCACACACCCATACCTCGACCCCAAAAACAGAAGCCACAACTTTCAATATCCGCGCGAGATGAAAAATAAAGTTGAACACCGCAAAAAAAAAAGAAAATTAAAATGGAAATATAACAACAAATCGAATGAAATTCGCAACTTGTGCGAATAGTTTTTTTTCCCCCGCGTCATTTAATATTTCTTTTTGCTTCCGTTGCGGGTACAGAAATGTCAATTTAAATGAAATTTAAATTTGCGTATTTAAACGTTGACATGTCACTTACAACTTTAAAGTTGTTAATAATGGCGCTTTACGCGGCATTGCATTTTTTTTTTTATGGTCATTTATTAATTTCCCGCTGATTTATGCGGCCGACGGAGAGCAACAAAAAATTTATCCAACCGGCACTCGTCGATTTCGCCACAATAAATTCTCATAAATACGTCCCTTTTCCGCCCCACCTGCCACGCCCAGCACACGCCCAAGACGAGGATTTATGCGAGCTGGGCGCATGACTTTTAATAAAAATTAATTTTTATTACAGCCTAAAAGTAATTAATGGACTTGCAGCAAAAACGCCAAGAAAAATTGTCGCATATGATGCATGTACGGGGTAACCTGTGGAACCCTTTGGTCAAAGAGAGGGGTCTCGGGTGCTGGATATATTTTGTAAAACCAGAAATTATTGGGAAGTGAGTGATAAAAAAAATAACCTTTTATTTTAAAGAAGACATTTTTAATGCAATTTCCCTTTGCTTTTAAAAATGTATCTTTCATAAAAGATAATATAATTGTTTAATAAGAAATAAATAATAGCTCCATTAAGTAAATCCTTTCAATTATAATTTTAAAAAATAAATCCCAAAAGGGTTTTTGTCAGTATGCCAGTTTAAAGCTACACTAAACTTTTATATTTCCTTGATGAAGTACATATGAAAGGTTTATACTAAGAAAAAATACGCTTTTGTGGTTTAAAATTCTGATCAAAATTAACCTTTGCCCTAAATAAACCATATCTTTTATAGTATAAAAACCTAAACTCTTAAAAAAATGACTTAATTCCGTGAGCTTTAACTTTGTCAGGATTCAACTCATAAATTTATCTGTCAATTACAGAGCTTTGCAAATATGTATCACTCTCATCACATTACCATTTTTTACTTATCTATTTATTTGCATAATATTTTGTTACAAACCGTTGTTTTTTTCTTACTTTCTACGTTGTGGCCACAAACTATAATTTGTTTGCATTATTAATTTAGATGCAATTGTAAAAAAAAATAAAATTACTCACAAATCCAATGAACCAATATGCATATTACATGACTGCAATGCTGATATAAAAACGGTGAAAAATCATCTAATTGTATACAATTAAACATTTTGTCGTGTTAATAAAATATTTACAATTGCGGTAGGACCTGATTATTGGCCCGACAAATTAGCAAAACTTAATTAAACAGCGAACGTTACCAAAAAAATGGTTTAAAAATAAAAATAAAATATGTAAAAACTAACAAGCAAAAGCTTTATACAAACAGAAGTATATAAAAAGTAGGAGCAAACCACAACCAAAAACAAGTCACCAATAAGATTTAATTTTATTTGCATTAGTAAGGGAAAAAAACGCAGGCATTCATATATAGATTGTATATACAATTTTTGCTGTTTAGTTTTATGCAAAACTTTATTTAAAAAATATTAGAAATATCTGTATATAGGTATGTTACAAGTTTATAGAAAGTTCTCAATATACAATTCGTGTTTTCTTTTGTTTTTTTTTATTGGTTAGTAGAGCGCTTGCCAAGCTTTTCCTGGTTAAATGTCTTTCCGAGAAAGTGTGTCTCTTTCTCTCGAAATTACTTGTATACCTTGGGCTCGTCGATATCGCGCACCTCGTTATCCTTGGCCTGCTTCTCCAGTGGCTCCCGGCGTCCATCTTCCTCCACCTCATCATCGAACTCGCCCTGTCCCGCGGACTTGGCGGTTGGAGGAGCAGATGTAGACGGTCCCTTGGCCGGTTGGAAGCCACCACCATTGGTGTGCACACCCTCGGCCACCTCCTCGCCACTGTCCAGGGGTCTTACATTAACGACGCGCACCTTGAACACGCTGTTGGTGTTGCCAAAAACGGTCTCATTGATCTCCACCTTGTGCCCATCCACAACCTGATGAAGGATTAAAGTTTGTTATTAGCATTGTAGAATATTTATTAAGCTTTTCACTAAGAAAATATTAAAATATGTTTTAAAGTAAATAATATAAAATTCGAAATATCCAAGTATTTAAAAGTTTAAAAACATTTTGAAATTTGAAATTCGTAAAGCTGATTTTTTAACATAATAAAAACTAGCATAGGCTAACTTAGTTGCATTTTCGGCTTAATTATAATCGATTTTCATGCAAGAGTATCTAAACTTCGGCTTCCCTAAGTTAGCTTCCTTTCTTGTTATATCATACCTTTACGGTAGAAGTTGTATTTCCATCCTTGGGATTCAATGGGGCCAAAGGCAAACCAAGTGAGAAACCAGAACCAAGGCCAACGCTAGACTCATCAGAGTCATCTGCTGCTGCATCATCGGAGGAATCAGTGCCAATCACTGGCCAGAGACGGGTGCGAAGACGGCGAAGAAGGTCTAGGAAATTATACAAATTAAAACAAAGATCAAAAATTAATTTAAATTTAAAGTTCTACTTATACTATATGTTATATAAAATATATTTTTATTTTCTAAATTCTTTGACAAAAAAAATATATTTTATATAATATATGCAACAAATAATTATTACAAACTAATTTATAAAACATACATAATTACTTCGCATTACATTATCCCTAAGTCCTTTAATAACTACCATTTTTTTCTCTCCAAAATTTAAAAAATAAACCTGAAAAAGTAATCTCGAGTGCCCTGTGGGAATAGCAGCAGGTGTCCGTGGTCTAGACTCCAGACTCGTTTGCGGCAATTTTCCTTGCCTTTTTATATCTACTTGAGTCTTGGCAAAAGGAGAGACATTCCATCGTCATCGTCGTCGTCGTCGGCGGCATCGTTGTCTCATGCTAATGTATTTTTCAGTTTGAAAATCCCTAATCCGCAAACGCACTAAAAAGCGTTTTCTGTGTCGCCGCCCCGGTCTTCGTCATTTTCTTGTCTGCACTTTTGTAATCCCCAAACGCGGACTGCATCCCCACTTTCTCGTTTCTCTGGCCAATATGCCTCGGTTCTTGGCCTTTTCCACTCGGTTTTTCCCCTGGCCTCTTTAACCTTGTCATAAATTCTTGACCGCATTGTTCGCGGACTTTGTTTTGGCCCGGTTGTTGATTGTCGTTTGTCGCCAATCGCCATTTGCCGACTGCATTTTAATGAGTTTAAATAGCTGCGTGAAATAGTTTAGTGCTTTAAGAGTAAGAGAATCTTTAACCTACATATAGTACACACTATAATATATTGTAAATCTATTTCATCAATTTTATTACTACTTCCCTCTAAGTTTTTCTATTAATCAAAATATCTTCATCTTTCCTAGGACTTTCATTAGGAAAATTCTAACAGATTTCCAAGCTTCCATCTTTATGGTTTTTCCCTCGACCAGTTCTGGTTATAACAAACATAATTCGCTGACAAGAAACTTTGCTGGCAACCACAACACTCAACTTTCTATTTGTCTATACGATATTTTCTACGCTTCGTTATCTCGTGGAGCTCCCAGACCCCTCAAAAAAGACGGGACAACGGGAGAATAAAACAACTTTTCTGCATACACAATGCCCAGGGCTTTGGGTAAGTTTTTATCCTGACTCCCACTCGAACGTATTAGGATAAGATTTATGAAGTTTCGGCTTCATCTTCGTCATCTGGAACGTCTTACGGTCTTAGTTAAGCAGAAATTGGCAAGATGAGGCGCAAAACTTTTCACTTTTAATGGTCAACAGACCGGTTTGACCTACTCCTACTCCAATGGACGCCATCTCCACCTCCTCCTCCACTTCCTTTTTATAGAAATATATATAGAAATAAATACAAGGAGCATAAATAAACTTTGTCTGGCTACAAGAACTTGACATAATATTTTGATAAATTGTTTTTCATTTCACTGGCAAGGCGTGGGAGTAGTCTCTGAAACCGAGATGGAAAAGTTTAAAAAGTCCCAAAGGACAGTTGGCTAATTGACCCAGAGGATATGCATTTAATTCATTTCGACCAACAATACGGTCTAGATTCGATGCTAACAATGCTCTTTTGTATTATTTATTTTAAAGAAAAGTTGAGCAATTTGTTGACAATTTATTTGGAAAAAAACAACTAAAACTATTGTTTTAATAAAAAATATATTACTTTCTCGATAATTAAATACGTTGAAAGTAAATTAGATTTAAGGATTTCTGTATTAAAATCAAAGAAAGTGTATAATACCACAAAACCCGCTTTAAAGCCATATTACCCCTTATAAGTTACCCAATATTAAGTATACGGATTGAGGCAATCGTTCGATCATCGTTAAGCAGAATAATAATAACGAAATTAAATGCACCCGAGACATGTAATTACGTTGCATGCATTTTTTTTTTTTGGAGGAAATACTACAATATTGTTTAATTAATATATCATTAAATATGCTCAAGCCGATTACGCCACATATCACGCATACGCCGCATGTGCCGCGTCAGCTACTCACCATCGAAGGAGTCGAAGAAGCCGAGATTGAAGCCCGATGGATTCGGCTGGAGGAAGGGATAACCCGAGCCCGTATCGATGACGCCGCGGAAGTTATGGAAATCCGATTCGGTCTGAGGGCGCGATGGCACGTTAATCACCTCGGCATCGTCCTGCGGATTGCTACCAGCTGGAAAAGAGGGTTGAGAAAAAAAAGGCAGAGGATGAGAAAAGGGTTTCAGTAGAAATTAAGCACTGTTTGTCATCATTAAGAGTCAAATTGGCTGGCGAAAATTGCATTAAATTAGCCAAATCAGCGGAAAAAGAAGAGCTCCTTGCGGCGACCCCTTTTTCAGTGCCTCATTAACGCTGATTACGCAATCTTTGCTTTTGCATAATTATCCATTTCTTTTCCTTTGGTCGGAGGTATATGATAAAGCTACTGCTGATATTTTCCTTTTACATAACAACGGAAAAAAGGGTTAAGACCCGCTTGGTGTAAACATTTCACATTGATTTGAATATAAATTCTCGCTGTTTCAGGAAACGGGGCCAAGGCTTTATCTGAGAACCACTAAATAACGCATCCTTCGCTAGGATTCAGGGCTGCAAACTGCAGATAAATCCTCCTCCCTCTCAATCTTTTTCCCTCTCAATCTTTAGTCCTGGCATGTTGCACTTCATAAATCCCAGCAGCTGACACTGACACCAACAACAGGCAAAACATCGCAACACAACCGTCAGACAACAAGTGGCCAGAAGGAGTGCAAATAACACAAATCAGTCAGGCGAAAAGGACTTGGACTACAGGGATATCCTGTATAGGAACATGAATTTAATTTTAAATTATATTTGGTAATAAAAAAAATACCGGAAATCCATTCTACGAATCCCAATGCAACTTATTCCGATATTTTATAGGTTTTATATAATTTTAAACATTTTACTGCTACTTTCCTGTTCAAAAATCCCATATACCCTTCATCTCTCATCTTTCGTCGTAACTAACGACGTTAAAAATAAGTCAAGCTGAGCTGACCCTCCTCCGGACATCTCGTCGGAGTAGAGTTTGCCTCGAGTTGCACCGAAATGGGAAATATGAAAAGCTTTATGTGCTGCGTGAAATTGCTTACGCAAAAGGCGAACGTATCTGCCCCAAGGGGGAAGGGGTTCAACAAAGGGGGGAGTGGAACGATGACGTCTGATTCAGGGGAGCACAAAACAAATGCACTGCGGCTCCCTTTGCACATCCGCTTTTTAAGCCGATTTATGAGAAATATACACGACACCCGCAATATGTTTGGGTTTCTCTGCAAAAAAAATGTCATCACGAAGGGGGTTCAGGAGAAGCCCCACTTTCGTACCCCCCTTGACGACGCACTGTGATCAAACATGAAGTGGAGCAACGGTGAAAACAAAAACAAAGATCAAAAAAATATATAGATATATGGAGCCAGAAGAGGTGGGTGGGGCATGCAGATTGGCACACGTGAATGTCATTTACAAGTGCAAATATTTACCTTTTTGGAGGTGCATATGAAAGTGGGCTACCTGCTGGCAATGGCAAATATGAACCATGGATATATTTATTGGCACACAAATGTCCACGAAATGTGATCGAATGTTAAGCTACCTAAAGGAAATATTTCAGGAAGTTCAGTTGGGCTTTATAGGGATTTTTGAACCATATCAGAGTAGTCATAGAATAATTTTCTTTTTAAATAATTTATTATTATTATTTCACGACATTCAAATCTTAGTAAAGAACCTAAATAATTATTTTTAAATTTTAAAGAGTATTGCAAAACGATAAATTAATGTTATAGTTTTATTAACTGTGTAACTAAATATTCAGCTGCTTTAAATATGAACTAAACCTTTTGTAAGCTTAGTAAATGGAAGGTCGAATAATGCCCTCAGTTGGCAGACCCTTAAACATAATCCGTGGGCTCATAATATTTTTATACTATTCCTGATTCGATATTTTGGCATATTTTTATTTTCAGAAATATTTATGTCATATATACCCATCTTCGGCATAAAAAAAAATCAAAGTAAGGCAGTCAGTCCCCAAAGCACAAAGAAAATGATGCATAAAACCCCTTCCTCCATACTAAAATACACTTCAAAGGATTACAAAAAAATAATACTAATTTTTTTGTAAAATTCTTTACAATATTTTAAAGAAAATTTAAGAAAATCTACCACATTAACCCCATCTACCAGTCAACCAATCGCTCTCTTATTATTTAGGACCATTAATCAAGCGAAACGTGGAGAAGCACAGGAAATGTGAAAACATGGCAGTTTCATTAATTTTCCAATAATTAAGCCCAGACAGGGGACTACACAGCTTTTCTCCTCTCACCTTCTCCGCTACACATTTTTCCTGCTGCCTCTGCTGAATTATGGAATTAATAAAGCCAGTTGGCAGATTTGGTGGCCCTTCCTCCCTCCCTCCCAAAAAAAAAGGGACTGTGAAAATTTCTGCAATGCGCTGCGCTTTTGTTCTAAACACAACGAACATTTTTGTTGCTAATTATGTAAGGTTAACAAGCGACTGGGCGGCCAGGGGGCGTGGCCTCACACTGTATATATATATATTCCTTTTTTTTTCAAGCTTCCTGGGAGGCCAAAATAAAATCCCTGGCAATCGCTTGGCCTGCGTTTTATGGCGCTAATTGGCCGAGGGGCAGCAGCAGCAGTGGGGGTGTGGCTGGCTGGCTGCGTCAATTAATTAACATAATTGTACAATTTTGCATATTTTAGTGAGCAGCAATGATGATTGTGTGGACTCCTTTGCTCCTGACTGCTAAGAAATTGTTGAGCTTTTTAGCCAAAAGTTTATTTTTGGTTAGGCGAAATATCTAAGATTTCTAAACAGGTTTAAGTGATTAAGGCTAGAGTTTATTTGAATTTGAAGTCTAGTTAATGTCCTGCCTCTTCTTCTTTAAATAAATACATATTAGAAAAATCTACATTTCAAAGGAAAACATTAAGGAAATCCGAGCAATACAATTTTTGGCTCAAAAATCAAATAATAATTGCAAACTGCCATGGATTCATCTCATTCCCGCTCTCATTTCACTGCCGGAAAATTGCTTGAAAATATATGAAATGCTTTTCGCATTTTCCCCTTAGGAGAGCGACCAAAATGGTAATTAAACTGCTGGCCGAAAAGTGTCGGTTTCGGCCGGGATTCCATGGCAGATTCGGGGCATTCCCGGGTATGAGGTTCAAACTGGCCATCAAATTTATATTGCGGCTGTCCGGGGAAACATTTTTGAGTGGCTTCAATATGGTTTTTGGCAAAACGCACACCCACAACGGTCAGACACACAAAATGGCAATTCGCTTTTTGGCCATCATCGATGCATGCGTTTTCAATTACTTTTGCGTTCAAATTGTTGATGAAATATGTGTAATACTCGCTCTTTCGTTCATCGCCTAGACAAGTTTACCACTTTTTCACAATTTCCCTCAATTCATTTGCCATTTTCCGGTTTTCCAATTCAAAATTTGTAAATTCAATTCGCAGATATCTGATTTGGCGCTGCTGCTGCAGTGGGGAAAAGTTTTCTAATTAATAGAAACAGTGGCGAATAAAATGTGGTAAAAAATTGTTGCAGAAAATAAATAAAAGTTTTGCAACTTTTAGCCGCTGGCTATACTCATTAAAGGCTCAGTTTTTACATCCCTCAATTATTACCCTTGGCCATCTATCAATTATTTTACCATTTTCCCGCGCACAAATCAATTAAACTTTTGCCGCGAATTTTCCACAGACTTTGTTGCGTCTTTTTTTTCATATTCCTTTTTTTTTTGCAGTTGCATGCAATTAATGAATTTTTAATAGCCGCACTTTGGTTAATGTAAAAAGTTTCTCTCTTCTCTAATGCCGCAGGGGGAAAAAGTGGGGCTTAGGCTGCTTGTTGTAATTATGATTGTAGTTGCAAAAAGTTAGTTGGCTATGTAAATCTTTTCAGATTCTTTTTTATGGCGAACAGCTTCAGGGAATTATAAATAAAATATAAAGAGGGTAAAGGTAAAAATGAAGACTGGCAAAGAGTTGTAGTTGAAAAGCGGTAACTAAGAATGTAATGTTAAGTTACAAATTAATTAAATAGAATATATATCTATCTCAGTTTCAACTATCTTAAAAACTTATAAAATCTTTACTAGTACTTTCGCTCTTAAAATCACATAATGGTCCAATCTCATCAGAGATTAGAAGAGCAGCCACAAGAGGAGGTTCAAGGAGACGCAGTAATACCAAAACCACCGAAGCACACACATTTCAATTATACGCACAAACTTTGGTGTCCCCTCCGATCCTTGTCCTAGTCGGAGTCCGAGTCCGAGTCCGAGTCCATGTCCGAAGCCGCCTCCTGACAAACTCGATTGTATGCAATTTAGGTTAAAATGATTTCGAATCAGCTGAAAACCACTGGCCAGAGACAGTCGTCGGAGGTCTGTCGAAGGCCTGTCGTAGCCCCGACCAGTGGGGGAAATGTCCCAAAGGGCTGTGCTTCCCAGTGGGTGCCTTGGGAAGGGCGTAGCCCGAGTGCAGACTCGTGTCACGTTCAAGAACTCTAAACAGGGGGAAAATTAGTTTGATGCCCTGCCCGGACGCACACACGCACTGGCACACAGAAAGGACACTTGAGGGAGGACATGAGGCAAATGTCAACAGCAGTCGAGCCGAAAGTGAAATCAAAGCCAGCTTTTGAACAGACTCTGTCCTGCAGCCCCTCCCCTTCTAACTAACGCCCCCCAATCGAGTGAAAGTGCAGACCGAAGCTTAGTTGCTGTCATTCTCCAAGTGAAATGCCATTCAATTGACCTGCTTGATGGGGAATGGTGTCCGGTCTTAGGACTCAGGACTCAGGAGGTGTGTGCGGATGTTTAGCTATTTTGTTAGCACGCATTTACTACACTTGACGAAAATTTGAGTTTTATTTAAAGGAAATTGTGAAGAAATTTTATAGAGTAATAATAATCAATTAATAATTGTATAAGTAAAGTATAAAGTAGGATAAATAATTAATAACGCAATATATATAACACCTAAAACATCGTATGCTTTGACATTTCCTTCAAATTAAAGATGACAGATTATATTGATAAACAATATCGATATTTGTAAAGATAAAGGTGAATTAATCGAATTTTCAGCACTGCGATATATGGGCTACAAATCGATATTAATATTATTATCGAAAAGGTGTTAAGATTTAGCTTCACCTATAAAACTAGAAAATAATTAAAAAGTGGCTATTGAAATGTAGTAACATACTTTAGTTAGGTGATAATTTTATTATATTTTTCGATTTGCAAAATTTAAATTTCACTATTTTTGTCTGTTTACAACAACGAACTCTATCTTTACTCCAAATCCATATTGAGATATATGGGCAACAAATCGATATTACTATTATTACCGAAAGGGAGTAAAGATTAAGCTTTACCTTGTGAATATGAAAGTTAATATTAAAAAGTGGTTAATGAAATCTTTTTACATTTATAGTTAGGCAATAATTTTAATGCTATATTTTTCGATTTTTAGAATTTCAATTTCACTATTTTTTTTGCAATTTATAACAACGAACCCTCTCTTTATACATCCAAATCCATATTGCGATATATGGGTGACAAATCGATTATTACTATCCAAAAGGAGTAAAAATACACCTTAACCTATGAATATGAAAAATAATTAAAAAGTGATTTTTGAAATGTAGTAACATACTTTAGTTAGGCGATAATTTTGATGCGATATTTATTTTTAGAATTTCAATTTCACTATTTTTAACAATTTTTAACAACGAACTCCCTAGTTCAAACCCAAATCCAATGAGATTTCCTTTCAGTGCATATCACACGCACATGTTATCGCTTTCCCCCCAATCACATCTCAGCTCTACGACAAAAAAGAAAAAAAATGTTTAACAAATGATGGACGTGCTGAACCCCTTTCGCAAAGTGCACATATCGCTCTGGATTGAGCTTTGGAAAAACGAAAACGAAATTAGTTTAACGTCTGAGCCCACAGCTAACCGTGCTTGCTGTTCCCCAAAACCCGTTCTGGGGGGCGGCTGTCTGTCTGCTTGCTATCAATTCTAATTACAAATGTCAACAATGATTTTTCGGCCATCCCCTTGATGTGCGATGACGTTGGCTTCGGAAGTATGAGGGGGGGCATGGCATGGGGCATGGCATAGTATTTTGGGGGCTTGGACAGGGGCAGTGGGTGCCTTGATTAATGTGACGCGTTGCAACAACAGCTGGGGCCACACACGGGTCTCGTTTCACGGTTGTCTCGATTCCAATGTCCACTCTAGGGGGTTCGACTACACTAGAAGAGTTATTTTTAAAAAATCTGGAGTTTTAAATAGTTTAAAAAGGGAGCCAAGAAGTATGCAATAGTTTATTTTCTGGTATTTTAATTGGTATATTTATTTATTAAGCTCCTTTAAAAGTATTTAATCAATACTTATAGCATATTTAAATAATATAAAAAACAAATATACTTAATGAGAAATATTAAATTGCTCAATTTTAATTGGTATATTCAGTTATTAAACTACTTTAAAAACATTTAATCAATGCTAATAGCATATTTACATTATATATATAACTAATATACTTAATACGACCTCCTAAATTGCTCAAGATAAGGGCTTAAAAGTATGCAAATATATATTCTATTTTTTTATATTTATATTATATATTAACATACTAATTTCTTCAAGTGCATCCCTCTGAGTATAGCGGATGCTCTGCCTATTAGAGGATGCGGTGTAGTTCTAGTTATCTGCATGGTTATTTTCCTCTGTCTACAATTGATTGGCAGTCGCGTTGAGTGACGACTCCCGCCATGAGTCTGGGGAAAAGTCGGGGAGAGCGCAGCCAGATGAAAGGGTTGTGACAGATTCGAGTTATATGGAGGCCTCCGTGGGCCAAAACGGTCAAGCCAATGATGAACCAGTAGACGGGGGATGTTAATGACTCGAACGAAGATAACAAATGCGATTTAGGGGATAGATCAGTGCGGATTTAGTGGCAAATGGATACGAAACAAATTGTCTGGAATCAACTGTCTGTTGAGTATTGATTTTTATTCAACAAAAGCTAGACTTTAAACTAGAAATTAAGATAAAAATATAACAACATTAAGCTTATTATTATTATTAATTTTTTTATTCCCAGAAATCTCTTTCAAACCAACTAATGAAGAGCTAAAATAAATAAATCCAATGCTTTCCCTATAATTTCCGCTCTTTTCCCCAGTACAATACAACTTCATTAACCAAGCAAACAAACAAATAATAAATAACTTAATGAACGAATCTCTCAGCAACCCCAATTTCTTCGACAAGACCTTAATAAGAGTGCAATAAAATCAAGATTTGCATGACAAACAAATTTACGTGCTCGCCGGCTGGCAAAATAAGGAAGTTGGCGAAAGAACCGCTAACCAAAACAAAGCGAAATAAATATAAAATCAAATTTAATTCAATTAATTTTGGGTCGCTAGGTCAGGGCGTAGCACCCGTACCGCACACCCACGCAAATTTCACGGCCCGCCTTCAAAACTTGGCCTATAAGTCAAGTCAGGTGCTGCGTTCATTTTTCATTTCTCTCTCTCTCCACTTCATTTGCATTTTGCCAAAACGAAAACAAAACAAAGTGAAAAAAACAAAAACAAAATGTGAGCTGAGCCTAAGCGAAACAGAAATAAAGAACACTTTGATTGTAACTGAGGGGAGAACACTGTAAGAAATTACGGGATATTTAATATATAAATAAATAATTCATTAATAAAATTAATTAATAAAAATTAGGGAGCTATAGTTTTTGGATCAAGAATATTTAGATAATAAAAATTCTTTAAAAATAAGAAAATAAACCTAAAATATTTAAATAATAAATTAACCAAAATTTACAAATTAAAATATTTAAAAAAATAATAATATTTGCACTGTCAAAGACTAAGCACTTAATAAGTAGTACGTTCACCCCTTACAAATCTTTTAAAATATTTTCCTAAGCTATAAATTATAATAAATAATGACCCCCTAATTTTTCCTAAGTGCATTCCAGCTCTCTCGCTCGCTCCTTTGGGATCGCCACTCTCTCTACCGGTTTGCCAAATGTGACAATCGTGTCACGTACTCAATGTTCTGGAAGATTGAACGTTACGTTTGTCGCGTTTAAAATGAGTTTTTTCAACTGAATTTGATTTTGATTGTTTGGTCCCGGACACGGAACACTCCTCCTTCCCATCCGGTTTTTCCCCCCTTTGGAAATCCCTGCTCTGTCATATTGACGCCACATGCAACAAATTATTCTGCAGAGCAACAAGAGGACCAAAAATGAAATTGCCAAAAAGTAAAATTGTTTAATTTTAGGCTTTTCCCAGCCGCCTTTGTCTGCCTTTTGGCAAGGCCTTCATTATTTCGCTTGGATCAAGAATCATTTTTGCAGCCATATACGTGTACGTGCAGAAAATTTGTAAAAGAAAGAACGAAAAAAAAAAAAAAAATGAAAATACGTTCAGATTTTTGATTTCTGGTCTTGATTTGTAAACGGTTTCGGCTCTGTGACAGGTGCAACTGTTAATGATTTGTGTGTCTGGAACTCGGAATATGTCCTGAATGAATCTGAGGCTCCTTTTCAAGACTTTTACTTTAAGTTTTTGGCATAGAAATGCAAAAGAATTCCCGGTTTGAACTTTAATTTGTAAGAAAATGTGTCCTCGTTAATTCTTTAAATATATATAAATTTTATAAAATTAAATATAAGCTTCCATTTTCCCTTATTCCAAGAGTTGATTAAATACCACTAATACTCTTAGTGTAATCTATTTGTAGCCTTTCGAAAGCCTTCCAATTAAGTGAAATAAATCCCCAAGGACTACGCTCCGTCGCACCCCTCGCACCACACCGCATTTCTGGCCACCTGCCAAATGATTCCTCAGTTCCTTGAGCTCTCTCTGCCAGATATGCAAAATTTTCATAAATGCCACAAGCAGCAGGGCTTGTGGGTGAGGCTTTGAACATGATTTACGATTACTAAACTACTTAATGTTAATCAATTGTGCAGCAGACTCACAGCGATGACGATGACTGCAATTTGTTGGACAGATAATTGCAGCAGACACTTTGTGCAATCATTGCAAATGTTGCATGGTGACAATGTTGCATGCAGCAAATCCAAATCAATTCGTTGGCGAGGAGCTACACCCCTCTCTCCCTGGCGAGTTGGATTTCGCAAAATTTTTGGGGCTGGCAGCAAAAACCGCAAATTGCCATTAACGAAAATCTAATCATAACCGGAAATTAATTTGACAGGAATCTCATTAAATTTACAGCTCCACCAGAAGGACATATGGCAGCAGCTGTCGACGGGTCCTGTACCCGTACCCGTTCTTGTACCTCATGCCAAACCTAATCCTCCATCCGCAAATCCCCTCTTTGCCAAAATCGTTTAAAGCTGCATTGCGTTGACATTGCAACTGCCAGCTGAGTATTTGAGTAATGAACGGGATTTCATTATAATATACAATTATTCCTGTTCGTAGCAAAATCAAATATACAGACAGGATCAGGCGTTTACACGAAGGGTAAAGTTGTGAATTTTGATTAAAAGCCAAATCGAAATAATTATGGTTTGAATGTAGCTAAAGATTTTAAATAATTTAAAAAGGTGTCTTAAAGTATGCAAAGATATTATTTACATTTTATTAAATGTGTGTCAAAATGTATACAATGATATTGTTAAATTTTTTAAAAGGGTGTCTAAAAGTATGCAATGATATCTCTTAGATACTAAAATCAGTGTTAAGTGTAATATCTAGAAACACAGTTTTAAATTATTTTCAAATCGATATCGACAATTCCTGAAACTCTTAAAAATAAATTAAATTCAATGTTGAATTTTTTACTTTTTATTAAAATCTCAGAAACTTTGGTTAATCTTCAAGGAACATTTTTATAGGCTGCAAAGTCTAACTTAATAATTGCATTCAAAGCAATAAAACAATAAATAATGAAGAAAGTGTCTCAAGCTGATTAAGAGTTCAATGCAATAAGAAAAATACAATATTACATATATTTCTATATACATTCAAGACATATTATTGACTCAACTCAAAGTATAGGTATATTTCCAAGGAATATTCCTCAACGAGTGATTCATTTTCAGTGGGTCATTACTCTGTAATATTATAAGATTTTATACAGATAATTAAGTAATTATATTCCCTACTAAAATAAATTATAACCTGAACGTAAAAACGAGTCAACAAACAAGTCTAAATTTAATTGGTAGCTAGCTACTAGAAGTTTATTGCTTATTAGCTTGTTTATTTTTAAATAAATAAACTAAAATCATTTAAAAATCTTTTAGTTCCTTAAGAAAAACAGATTATAGTTGATTTCCGGTTAATTACCATGGACACCACTCCGCATAATCACCATGCTCGTGGCGTTCGTGTGATTATTCGGTGTTAATTCCCCTCAGATTGTGCTGACTATGAGCAACTGCCTCGTCTGGATAGGCTCCTCTCCACTCCCCCCTTTTGACTCCAACACGACTGCCTTCTGTAATTTATTTCTGATTTCGGGTTTGCGCCATGCGTGGCTGAGCATTAGAGGCGCTTGCACATTTTGCCAGCACATAAATTAACATAAAGAGGCGTCGCTAAAGGGGGCTGGGGTATGCGAGATCTTCACTTCACACCGTGACGTCAGAGGGGGGGCACACACCTCCGGGGAGGAGCCTTGCAGCGAATACGTGACATTGAACCGGAGCCAAGTTGGGAGTGGGATTTGAGGCGGTTGCCAGTACTGCAGTACTTCTCAATCACAGACAAACTAGTCTGAGTCACCGTCTAATTTGGCAGGGGATCAGCTGGTGTTTTGCTGGCTGGCTAATCCCTTCGTGACATTCGACAATTGCGACTCGAGACGGACTCCAGAGTCCAGAGTCTGGTCACTAGTTTATACTCAACAAATAACGCCGCTCTATTGTCTCGCAGGGGGGTATTGTGAACATTTCATTGTTGATTAGGCAAAAGCACTAAACAATAAACTGCTTCGTTAATTCTTTAGTTTATTTTAATAGCCGCCGAATGAGTCAGGGGGTCAAGTCACTGGCTTTCTCGTTTAAAGTAAAAGTTAATTGCAAAAATAATAATTTGAAATTGAAATGGATACAAAAATATCAGCAAGTTAACGAAATTATAATTTGTGATACATAGTTTGTAGATAAAAAATTAGAAATGTTATCAATCACAAACCATTTATAATTATCTTTTAATTCAATTAAAATAACAATCAATTTTCTAGCCTTTACATTTAATTAAAATCTGTCTTTATATATATATATTTTTTTTTTTTTAAGTAAATTAAGCTCTGAAATTCCAACAAAAGTTCTAAAAAGCCACTTCTCATTTACTGATTTTCCCCTCATTGAATTCGTAGTCACGTTACAACGACAAACTTTTTGTGTAGATTCGCGTAGATTTCCGTTGAAAGTAATTAATCATTTGCCTGAAAGCCAAACAGATGTTGCTTAAAAAAATAAAACAACTTGAAACATGGTTTAGCTGTCGTGTAAAAATGTTCAATCTATTAGAATGTTTAGTTGGTTAAAAAAAAAAAAATACAATTAAAATATCATGTATTGTTTTAGTATTTAAATAAATCTGTTTAGATTTTATTGTTTGACCACATAACATTATTATTAAAGCCTTTGTCTTTCATGTCCAACAGAAAATGCCATAAAGCCCCAAGCTGTCTGTTTAATTGTGTCAGAATAAATAAATGTTTTGGATTAAATATGTGCAAGGTAACGAAAAGCCAAGAAAAACATTCAAAATAGTCAACCAATTAAAGTTTATAGCTCAAATTCCAAAAAGAAACAATTCCTTTTAATTCGCATAAGCTGTTGCTGTTTTATTGCATTTACGAATCGTTTGTACAAAGTTTAATTTGCTTTGTTTGTTTTCCCCAAAACAAAACCGAATATTAAAATTATTCAATTCAAGTCAGTTTAAGTCGAAAAACCAAATTGGAGCATTTTATTTAGTAAGCAAAAGTGTTTTGTATTTAAACGATTTGTTCATTTAATTGACTTTCGGTTTTAAGTGGTAATTAAACAAATGAAAAACAAGAGTTAGTCTGGACAAAAAATAGTTAGAACTATTTTCATTTGAAGAGCTTAGTTTGATTTAATTGAATTTCATTTAATTATGTTTGACCACAAAAAAAAAAATAAAATAAATCAACTGCAAGATGCAATCTTATTTTTTATTTAATTAGAACATAATATAATTAGTTCGAATATTATTATTATTTGTTGTTCTAGGTCTGCCAATTAATTGCCACTTTCCCTGTTTTGTCAACAATTTTCCATAATCAGCTTAGGCCCCTAAAATAAATGAACTCACAATATTTCCACTTCATAGCAAATGCGAGTAATTTGGAAAGCTTTACCCTCTCATCCCCTCATAAAATGCTAATTATCTGGCCATTCATCAAATAATTCCATGAAAATATTTGTAAAAGCCCAAAAAAATTAACTTCAATTTGCATAAATAAATATCCCTCTAAATTAAGCAAATTGCCTGGCAATTCAGCAGCAACAACTAACCGCCAACAATGGAATATAAAAATAATAATTTACCAATAATATAATAATAATTGTTTTGAGTTTTATTACTCCACATACGACCAGCCAGAAAATAAAATAAAAAATATTAAAAAAGTGATTTATGTGCGCACATGCAATTGCAATTTGTTTTCGTGCCGAGAGAGAGAGGCGTTCCCTGGAAAAAGGCCTTAAACGCGAATTATGGCCATAATTAACCCAATTCTTTTGGCCATGGGACACTGACATGGTCCGTTCTCGTAAAAACCAAATTAAGAAAAATACAACAAAAACAAAAAAAAAAAAGAAAGCCGCCAAGCAAAGAAAAATGCTCAAGAATTTCACCGAGAAATGACGAGGAGAAAAAATCCCAGAACTTGAGTGCATAAGACCTACACTTGAGTTCATTCAACCAACTGGGCTTTAAGTTGCTTGAAAAGCCGCAAAAACAACGAGGAAATTAATAATATTATTTAAAAAATATATATATTTGTGTGGGTCAATGGTGCATCAACACTAGAACTTCTAAATATACAAACTAATCCAGTATTTCCACATTCTTCAATAATTAAATGTATTTTGATTCAAGCATAAATCTGCATTCAAACAATGAAATATTTGAAATTATAATAATATATTAGATCTTCCTACGAATATAATTATATTAAATTTACTTCTTATAAATATTTACTTGTTTATGTCTTAAAAAAATGCTAAATCACTCATTCTATTTATTAGCATATTTATTCAATTTTTCATCCTTAATAAGTTAAGTAACAGAAAGAAAACCCCATTTTCCTATTCTTCTCCTGCCTAATATTTCTATGTATATTTTAAGCACTCATTCCACAAACCTTTTTCCTCAAGAAACCTTTGCCGAAAAATATAAGAATTTACGAGAGTTGCATAAAATTTTCATATTCCTTGCAAATGATTTCGACTGCAGCGAATTTGACAACTTCAAGTGGCTGTGGCAGCTGCCACGCCCCGCCCCCGCTCCCGCCCCCACAGCTGCCCATCAGTTGCAATTCACTGGCAGCGCAGCATCTTCGGCAATTTATGCATTCAAGTGGCAGCCAAAGGCAGCGAACAGCAAACGCTGATGATGACAATAAGGACGCCGTCGCGTTGCTGACGCCGCTCCTGGATCTCGCAGATACACTGAATCTCAGATGCGGCGGAACGGAGACTCTCAGAGATATTTTGCCATTTGTAGTTACTTGTGTATCTGTAGGATGCATTTGGTTGATTGTCAAGTGTCTCGCTTTGTTATCTACCAGGCAGCCATCATTATCCGGCAAAGGAGAGGCAACTTTAAGCTTTAAAACAGTTTGGAATCAAAGCTAAAGTATAAATACAGCCAGAGATTGTTTATATTTACTATTGGTTTCATAATCAAAATATTTGTAGTTGATTTTTTGTTATCAAAAACCTGGACTTACACGAAAATATTACTTCAGATGATACCGGACTGTACCAGATCAGAAATTGTACAAAAAAAAAAAAGTAAACAGAAGAGAATGTTCTCGGACTTCCCCATGTCTTATCAAGCCTCCATTGTCTATAAAGTCAAAAGGTCGCCGCCGGTTTTATAGGATTATTTTTATGCTAATTAATGGAAAAAACTAAAGCTTGACTCGTAATTAACTTAATAACTCACCTGGCAGGGTAAAAACTCCATTAAGGGCCAAAGTGATCACCAGTACACCATACAACAGCTTCATTGTGATGAATATTATATTTTCACACACTTTAGCAATTTTTAAGGGTTTATTTATTATTGTTTTTTTGTATACTTTTGTCAATATTAAATTGTTGATTTAGGTTTATTTTTAGTGTAAATGTCGAGATTCTGTTCTGTTTGGAAAGGCAAACAATCGTCAAATGCGCTTAAATGATTTGAGGAAGCGGTAAATAAGCGTCGAACGAGACCCGGCTATGGAAACAGAAAGAGAGAGCATGATAGGGGAGAACGAGAGGGTTCGAGCGGGGTGAAAAGAGAGGGAGTGAGTGAGTAAATGAGTGACTGACGAGGGCCTCAATGAGTGACACTCTCGCTCTCTCAATTAGTCGCTGGGCTTAAAAATTAAATTCTGAAAAAAAAATGACCAGCGAATGACTGTGGGAAGAACGCTTCACAAGTGATGCAATATTTCGGGACACCACTGTAATGGCCTGCAGCGTATGAGTAATATTTTTGGTACCCTTTTAAAGGGCTTTTTTTCTACCCTGAGAAATCTTTTTAAAGCGTTTTTTAGTTAATCAGATTATAAATAAAATATTTTAGTATTAATTTTAAATATTTTTTTTAGCAAATTTATATATTGTTTCCATACAAAAACTTAATCTAATAATTTTGTAATGATAGTTTTTTTAAGGCACACAGAGACATGTCTTTAAAAAATAAGAAAAATAATTATATTATACTAAATTACTTCCTCCAACGCTTTTCAATTATTATTTTAAATCAAATATATATTTATTTCATTCCAAAAGGGTATTCCAACTTCTGTTTCCTAACAACTACCTGCATTATATACATATATATATTGTCGGTATGATCAATTTACTTAGTTTAATCAGTTTGTGTCTACGCTTCGTTAGCTGCACGCTGTTTTCTCTGTTTCTCCATTTACAATTATTTTTACTTCTGCCTCTATATACGTGTCCCTGTCACAGTTGCTGAATGTTTTTCTATTCTCCTCTTTTATGGGCCATTCGTATTTTCATTGCATTGAGTGGAATTATGTCAATTCGATGAAGTTTAAATCACCTGTTGAGTGCACACAAGCTCAATGTAGAGTTCAAGGTGGCGGCCGATTGTGTAAACAAAACTAAACTCACTTGATTTGCCTATTACTCTTTCGGGAAATTTCTACGAAACTACAATTGAATAATATTCTAAAGAGCGGAGAGGGTTCTTCTCTGTAATTAAATTGTTATGATAAAGTACTTCTTTTTAATTTCAGCCATAAATCAGTCACGCCTTGATTGAGTCAAGTTTAATCACGACTTGGCTTAATGTCATAGATCAACATTTAATGGGGAATTGTTATAGAGGATCTGGGATTATGAATGATTTTCGAGTTAACTTCTAGTAAGCCCTTTCATTAGAATTCTGATTAATTAATTACCTTAACGAACTTCTGTTTAATAAACTGACTAATTAATGCTAATATTATTAAGGATCTAAAGCTACTTTGTTTTTTCTCTCGGTAAACAATTGATAAATCTGGTTTTTAATTACAAACTAAAGCTGTTATTAGCATAGTTTCTTTTTAGATTTAAAAAAAAAAAAATAGTAGTAAAGTAAAAATTAATTTTCTGTAAATCTAAAATGCATAATAATAATAATAATGTAATTGCCTTTCCAAACAAATTTCATTAAAAATATTAGAAAATCTTAAAATATATATTTATTAAAATTCCATCAAATCTATTTCAGTTTCCTTATTCTCATAAAAATTTCTTTCATTCAGCATTTTCCTCAAAATTTAAACACTTTTTTTATTAGGTTTCATTTTGTAAATATTTATTCTCAAGGTCATAAAAATTGGCAACATTTAACGCACTTTTTTATCGCATTATTTTTATGGCGCTAAAAATTTAGAAATCATTTGTTTATGCTTGGGAGAGCATAAAAGTGAGCACAAGTAAATATATTTCGCTAAAATAAAAACAGATGGGCGAGAAATTCGAGGGAGCTCAAATAAGCTTTTGAATTGTTTGTTTATAAACAATTTTGTCAGCGTCGAAACGGAAATCGCTCATGATGCACACACACACAATAACATCTTTTTTTGTTATATTCACATACCGAAACTCGCGAATTTGCATAAAATTTGTGTGTTATTTCTGCAGGTTATTAATACCGTTTGGGAGGAAGATCGAATCCGCACTGAACTCGCGATCTTTGACGTGCGTTGGCTTTTATGAGAAATTTCGGACTAAACGGTTGCGTACGAATTTGGCTTCATTTATACCCACGCAAGATTTCGACACAAAGAAGAGAGCCAGAGAGAAGAGACAGAGAGCAGAAGAAAGATGGTCAGGAGAAGGAGAGCGAAAGAATCTGAGAGAAGAATTGATCTTTGAAAGAAATATTTAGAGACTTTTTTGAAAGAAATCGATTGGTAATTTTGGTAGGATTTTGTATTATTTTTATAAATTTTGAATTATTTATTATTATTTAAGGAAATACATATATGTTACCTCTGATTAATATATGTTATAAGAATTGAATTTTAAGAATTTTTGTAAACCACAAAACTATACTAGTTTTGAGCCGTTTTTAATCTCATGGAGGAGTGTCTAAAAGTATGCAATGGTATACATATTTAAGGCTGACAATTTCTTAATTTCATTTAATTTTTAATTGTTTCCCACAGAGTTATGTAGTTCATTTTAAAAATTCAATGAAATATTTTTAAAAACTAAATATAAATATTTTTTGTTTATAATTTCTTCTTAAGAGTATTCAAAGTAGACTTAAGTAACTCAAAAAAAAACCCCCTTTCATTGAGCAGAAGTGAATGTTGCTTCTGTGGGCCATCCTTTGACCATAACAGTTCGAGGTTCTGGAAAATCAGAAATTCAAAGCAAAGCATTCAAAGAATGAGACGGATGCGAAGAATCAGAAAGAGGCGGCTATATATATTGACAGCACAGCGACAAGGAACGCACGCCAAGCTACGCTCTTGGATTGACAATGAATACCATTCACCTGGCCCCCACCTGGTCCTCGGATCCCGGTTTCCCTTATATATAGTAGTTGTCGCCCAGATCGGAATCTCGACAGCTGTTGGAATCTTCTGCTGTAGCCTCTGCCTGCCTTGTTTTCTACAACTTGTAATTCTTGTCGTCGTCCCGCGAACCGGATTCTCATTTAACTGCACTTTCGTTGCTTTTATTTGGACGGACTGCTATTTTTATATTACTAAATACAGGTTTGATTGCACTATGCCTTTAAGTGGGAAAAGAGCATTTAAAATTAATTGCCATTTTCGGTTAATTGTTGACACAACATTCTTGCGGTCAGATCTGCGACTTCAAAATAAAAATTCCCCAAAAAACACGATTTGGTTGTCAAGGCTGAACGTGGAGCAGAAATTAAGTTAGAATTTGGCTTTAATTTAAGTGAAAAATTATAAATTTACATATATTTCTTAGAAAGTTAGTTGTTATTTACTTTAGTTTAAATGTGTAATTTATTATTCAGAAATTTCAACACTATATTTTGATTTTCTTTTAATTTGTCTTCTCTTTTCTCTTACGTTTACCTCTCAGTTTGTCATGGATCTTTTCCGATTTAAATATAGCCGCATGTCATGGCAGGCAACCGCCCACAAATTATGACAAAACAAAATGCTCTTGACCTTGACACTGTTGGGGAAAAGCGGGAACCATTTTCTAAAGGCGTACAATTTGTTTAATTATATGAAATTTTACACACAGAGTAAGAAATTAAAGGAAATTTGTCTATATTATCAATTTCAAGCTAATAAAGCAATATGCCTTATGATTTTTAAGTTAAGAAACGTTAAAAATATATTTAAAATCGTCTAATAAAAATTTCAAACACACTTTCCAGTTGTGACGTATGTTAATATACATACACACGTATGTGTAATTTTATGTAGAAGTAAAAGCGCCCTCTATGTTTGGCAGGTTGCAATCTGTTAACAGTAACTGTTAACTTAGCAGTGCTGCCAGCTAAATTTCCTGACAAGCTGCCAGATAGTTTTTCAAATTTTACCGTTGCCCTGACAACGCTTTTCACTTGGGTTTTTCCCGTCAAACGAATAAAAGAAAATAAGGAATAATAATCAAAACAAAGACACAATGTTTCGCCGAGGAAAATTATCATTTTTGAATACCAAAGACGATCGCATTAAAATCATAAATGAACGCATAACGCTGACCGAACGCCATTTAATGGAAATGTGTTCATCCTTTGCTTTGGTGACAAGGAAAATGGCCAAGTAGGGAATATATGAAAATATATATATTAAAACTAATGTAAATTTACTTGCCAGATATCGTGACTCCTTCGATGAGCTGGCAAAGGGCGTGAAAAGCTATGCCGACGAAGAGGAAATCAATGAGAGTCTGTGTCAAGGACTCAAGAGCTTCACAAATGCCGTGACAATAATGAGTGATTACATGGATATTAATGTTCATAGGCTGGAACATAAGGTCTTTAAAATTAAGGGATAATATTTATAGTTTAAGTAATAAAAAATATATATATTTTCTTTTTTAGATTGTCAACGAATTGGCTCAATTCGAGCATCTGTGTAAATCCACCAGGGACAATCTACGCCTGGCTGTCATAGCCAGGGATAAGGAAGTGCTGCGTCAACGCCAGATGCTGGAGCTCAAGTCCAAATTTTCCGCAAATAATGTAGGTTCACAATTCACAACTCCCAGAATATTTTATACAACTTTCCTACCGCAGAGTGCCGCCGATTCGGAGCTTTTTAAGGCCAAAATGGAGGTGCAGCGCACCAACAAGGAGATCGACGACATCATTGGAAACTTTGAACAGCGCAAGTTGGGCGACTTAAAGAGGATTCTCAGTGACTTTATTCTCATCTCCATGAAGCAGCATACCAAGGCTTTGGAGGTCCTGAGTGCCAGCTTCTATGACATCGGAAGCATCGATGAGCGCGATGACTTCATGGAGTTCCAGAAACTGATGAAGACCAAGGAGGAGCCAGCGTCACGCAAGGCGGCTTTGAAGAAGGGCCTGCGCTCACAGTCGATGGATAGTTTAGAGCACGAGCACCTGGTCAGTCCGCTAAAGAGGCGCCAGAAATTGTCAAGGAGTAGCAAGAATCTGGCAGGAGGTGGAATCAATCATGGGGCTAGGACCGAGCCGGAAGAGGAAAGCGACGAGCAGGATGATGAGGACGATGAGGACGAGGTAAATAGGGCTTTGATTTTAGTTAATTTGTTATTTATCTTTTATGATCTTTCAGGACTCTGAGCAGAGTGGCGAGGATGAGGACGAAGAGGAGTCCGGAACCGCCACCGATGACGAAAGGGAGGCCACCACTCAGCAGAATTCGCAGTTGACGCCCCGCGAGAATGTGTTTGGGGCCAAAACGCGGTCAGCTGCTGGCACATCTTCGACCAGCACCAGTGCCAGTGCTTCTATGAAACCGGCCAGGCAGACGGTGAAGCATCCCTTCAAGGCCGTGGCCTCCACGCATGTAAGACTGCAAAAGCAGTTCCATGTGCCTCAGCACTAGCACTGAAACCCGAACTTGGGGCTCTTAGTTAACTAAAACAAGACTAGACTAGGCATAACATTATCACTTTACAGTATTAACAACTATCTGAGTCATTTAGGAGACATATTTGCTGAACTGATTTATAAATATAATGAGAAAACTATTATGGTTTTGCTTTCAAGAATATAGAAAGAAAAGAATCTTGCCTTGAAGACAAAATATTATGCTGGCTTTAAGGTAATTAAGGCAGAATTATGGAGCTGTTGCTATGCTTTCTCATTATTTTTTTGCTTTAAACCAAGACACATCTAATTAATCTTATAAACCAAATCATGAGCTGATAACAAGAAATATAATCTATTTAGCTTTATAGTTTCTGACTTTACTTTTAATTTTCTACCCCTTTTACTTTAACTTGTGTTATCTCTCAGTTTAGGCTTTCATTAAAACGTTTATGAATTCTTGTATGCTTAAAATAATGCTTAAAGTGTCCTAAATCAAAAGTATTAAACATTTAATATCAGTTTTCCTTTGCTCCTACCTGACATTAGCTTTAAGACAACACTGATTTGCATATTTCCCCTTTTAATGGTCACGCCTCACGAATTGCAATATTTGCCCCAAATAAACAAGAATAAATGTATGCATAGCATAACTAATCATGCGGAAATGACAATATTCTCCCCCCTTCTTTTCTCCTTCTCCTTTCTCCCAATAAACCCCCTTCTCTGCAGGTGAGAAGGCGGAAATCGGGAGCCGGTCGCCAGGTAACCCTTGTTAAATCGAAGTCCTCGAAACCGAACTCAAACCACTAAAAACTAGTTACATTTACAATTCACAATTTGTTGTTGTTTTTAATCCAATGTATAAATAGAAAACTAAAACGGCAATAATTCTAAATTATTGACCCTTTTGCTCACAAAGGAATTACGTTACTTACAAATTATGATGATCCCCTCGCTGGGAGGAGGAGAAACTTAAAACTACACAATAAACGGGATGAGCAAATGTGGGTTTTATGGAGCAAACCGGGTGCTGGAGAAGATTAAATGAACGTGAGAGCCTGGAATTGTAAACTTGATGGGTGACTGAAGGTGCCGAAGGTGCTTTTTCGATGTTTACTTTTAATGGGAGGATCTCTACATCTGCCACTGGGCGTGGCTGAATGAAGGCTTTGCCGGCCCCATGCTCTACGGGTCTCATTTCTCCGGGCCCTGTCCCTCGATCCCAGCCTGGTTCATCAAATCCGCGATGCTTTTCTCCAAGTCGTCGATGCGGTTGCCCATGTCGTCGATGCGCGTTATTATCTGGTCGGACATCGTCTGGAACTTGTCCTGCACGTTCTGCAATAGATTTTGTACCTGATAACAGCGGGTACAGGCGAGCGGCGGTTTACTGGGTGCTCTCAATACAAATTTCTACTTATGGGTGGGTTTCCCGCATCTGAATCTGATTCGGATCGGAATTACTCACGTATATGGTCAGCTCCTGCATGTTCTTGGGATCGGCGTTGCTGTTCAGCGAGTAGTTCTGGTCCAGGTCACTGTCCATCTCGTTGCGCAGATCCGTCATTGTCCTGAGGTTTTGTTCTTTTTTTCTTTGCTGCGTTGTATAAAAGTAGAAAATGCTTATCGCTTATCGCTGTCGCTGTCGCTGTCGCTGGCTCTTCTGTTTTTTAGTTTTCGGAAAATTTCAATTGCTGTGTTTGTGGCAGCGTTGCCAGTTTAGCTATTTTCCCGCCTATGGAATTTCAGCTAGGTTATAGCCTTAAAAATAGCTAAATTTTAATAATTAATTATCTTTTATATTTAAGCAATAAATGCATTTGTTTGATAAGAACTATTAAAACGTTTTGTGTTTATACGTTGCGGGATAAGACAATAAATGATATGTATTTATTTGATATTTTTAATATCCAATATGGTTTATTTAAAATCCGAAATCAATAAAATCATGTTAAATTAACATAGAATGAAAGTTAAGGTGCTTATTATTATATATTATTTATTTTAATTTTAAGCTTATTTTTGTCCAGAAAAATTATATTACAGTTTAGCTATTTGCCCGCTGCATCTGGCGGATTTCTAGCACACGGCTCATCACATTTTATTCACACTTCCACAGCCCTGGTGCATTCGATAACAACACAAAAACGTGTCAATCGAGTTATGCCTTTGATATATAAATTCCCGTTTTGGTCCAGAACAAGATCAGTTCTCTTTAAAAGCGCCAAAATGAAGATTATCTTTTGCTGCCTACTAGTCTTTGCTTTAACCAGTGTTTATGCCAAGAGCATAGGTATTTGTTATAAGAAAATATTTTTTAAATAATCTAATTATCTTTTTAAAACAAAAGGCAACTTTCCGGCCGAAGAGCAGACGACAGTAAGTCAAGGGATCCCAAGCAATCCTTCCGCAGCAGATGTTAGCGCCGCCCAAGCCCAAAAGGACAACCAAAGGAAGTATCTCGAGGCCATGTTTGCATTACAACAAGCCAGAATTGCACAGCAAATGTGGAATATTTTCAATTCGTAATAACAGAATGCTGACCTCAGACCGATAAGAGCATCTTCAAATATTCCAAAGGGGATTCCCTACAGAAAATATTTCTTATCTTATCTATTCTAGATGTTGCGCAACATGTATAATATCAAGCCATACGAAAAATAATACAAATAATATGCTTAACCTTTAACCTTAATTTGTTTTTATTTCAAGTATTTTTTTGGTGTAAAAGAAATTAATCAAAGAGACTTAAAGCTTACTGTATAATCAATACGTCGAGACCTAAATATTCGATAGCTAGTCGTTTCTACATCGATCTATTCGATTTGCGACACAGCAAAGCAACGACAAAAGTCATTCAGTTGTTTTAATTCATTAAGGCCCCGACCAGGAGAACGTCAAGTTGAAATGTCGGACTCTGAGAAGAAGGAAGTAACCAAAAAGGTGGACGAAGTGAAGCCGGATGTGGATCAGGGGAAGCCCAAGGAGCCGTCGCAAAGTACTTCAGCACAAAACACGGCCGACATCCAAGATGACATCCAAAGGACTTTGGAGGCCATTTTTCAGTCGAATAGAGCACAAAACACGGCCGACACCCAAGATGACATCCAAAGGACTTTGGAGGCCATTTTTCAGTTGAATAGAGCCAAAGTTTGTTCGCAGATGTGGAGGAATTTTAATTCATAATTCACTGATAAGCTTAATTCCGTGTGACTCCCCCGAATGATCACATTTCTTATCTCTTCAATGGAAAATTATTTTGCACTGAAAGCAGTTTGTTAAATAAATAAAATTCTTAACTAATGATAAAGAGTTTGACTTCGTTTACATTGTACACACGTAATTCATATACATATGTACATAAGGGCATTTTAAGGATAGTGAACGCCACCTTTGTAGACTTCAGCTGGAAAATTGCGAAAGTCTGAGAGGTGTGGCAAGAAATTTAAATAAAATCTTGTTTAAAACACAATAAAATAATGTAGTTTTCCATTTATCGAAGTTATATTTTATTATAACTATTATTTCATTTATAATATAAGCTTATTTCTGATTTCAATCGCTACATCGCGAAGGCTACAATAATTTCATCATACTTCTCATGTTATTTTTTTACTACTTATGTAAATTAGATCATATATCTGTATAATTTCGATTCTGAATTCTTCTAGTGATGTTAGAAAACAAAAATCAACAATGCATATTGTCTCGTTTTAATATTTTTTACCAAAAGAATACGCGAGTAATTTAGATGAAAACATTTTTAAAGGACAGTAAAAAAATGTAGTTATCCCTTTTTTAAAGTATATTTTATTATAACTATTATTTCCTTTATAACAGAAGCTTATTTCTGACTTGTAGCGCTACATCGCAAAGGCTGTTGTTGTTTTTTACTATTAAAGTAAAATAGAAGAGCATATATCCTTATAATTTAGACTCTTTATATTCTTATAATGATGTTAGAAAAGAAATATTCAAAGCATAATGCCTCGTTTTAAAAGTTTTTATTAAAAGAAAACAGACCCTTTTTTTGATGTTCTTAATTAAAATAATAATAAATCGCGTTAGCGCTGAATTTGAAAATTTCGAAAATTGTTTTAGAATGTGCTAAAGTCTTTCAAATTTGATCAGTTTGAACATTTCTTAATATATCTAACATATGTCGAAATAAATTATTTTAGAGAACTGTGAAGTTTCTGGAAAGGTCGGTCACATGATGACTAGTCACATGATGACTAAATCTACTTTACTACCTTTATGGGATTCCCGGAATTGTGTCTTATTTAACACACTCTCCCTTACAAATGATAGCCGATGTATCGGTAATCGATACTAGATGTTTCCTAAAAATATCGATGTTATACAATTTTCGGCAACATCGATACTATCGATAGTGAAATCGATGTTTTTCCACCACTATTTTTGGCATCGCTGGTTTTTCGCTGTTTATAAATTGTATTTCTTCAATTAATTATGGACCAGAACAACGAGGTGAGTTAATTACACAACCTGTGCTTCCTCCATTGAATGTCCCTCTTTCAAGGGCGGCCAACCCACCCCGCTGATGTCTATACGGTTCGACCAGCAGCAGCCTGAAAATGCGGCGGCGGCAGCGGCAGCCAATGGGAATGGGAATGGAAGTGTCCCCGGCGAAGCCGCTGAGGACAACAGTGCGGATGCTGAGAAGTCGGCCGCCGAGCTGGTGCTGCCCAAGGCCCTGGAGGAC
The DNA here is from genome assembly GCA_008042585.1 of Drosophila punjabiensis. Lineage (NCBI taxonomy): Eukaryota > Metazoa > Arthropoda > Insecta > Diptera > Drosophilidae > Drosophila > Drosophila punjabiensis. Next base: position 41,259 of record VNJR01002765.1, on the reverse strand, counting down.
GTACTGGCGCTGAAGGACCAACGGGCAGCCGAATTCATTGTCGATGGCGACTCGCAGGGCGGCAGCGGCGGCGGGGCAACGCAGGATGGCGAGGATGCCGACGTGGGGGAAGACAGCGATGATGATGCAGAGAACCATGTGAATGGCGGTGGTGGGGACAAGCCTGGAAAGCAAAGCAAGGCGGAGAAGAACAAAAAGAAAAAGAAACGCAAGAAGCAGAACAAGAAGGTGCGCCAGCAGCTGGAGTACGAGCGACAGCAGCAGTTGGCCCAGCAAGCGGATGAGCAGGAAGCCGCGGATCAGCAGAACGATGAGGCAAAGGCCCCAGGAAGCGAGGACGAACAACCGGCAGAAAAGGAGAAGGATAAGCACAAGGAAAGTCGCAGCAGGAAAAAGAAGGATCGCCACGATGAGAAGGACAAAGATAAAAAGACGACGGATGCTGGCGAGGATGATGTGACAATAGAGTGAGTTGTAAAATTAGGGAAAACCTTTCAAATTCTCATATTTTAATACATTCCGAACCAGATATGTGCCCGAAAAGATAACCATTGCCGACCTGGCTCCCATGTACCGGCAGTTCTATCGTGTCTTTGAAATCTTTAAGCTGGAGAACAAGCCGAAGCCTGCCGAGAAGGATAAATCTTCTCTGGACTCTGATACCCAGGCAAAGGATAAAAAAGCGGCCGATAAACTCAACGATGACGAGGATGATGACGCCGATGAGGACGATGAACACAAGGACGACAAGGAGAAGCTGTCCAAGCGAAAGCTTAAGAAACTGACCCGTCTAAGTGTGGCCGAGTTGAAGCAGCTGGTCTCGCGACCCGATGTCGTTGAGATGCACGATGTGACGGCCCGGGATCCCAAGCTACTCGTCCAACTGAAGGCGTACAGGAACACAGTGCAAGTGCCCCGGCATTGGTGCTTCAAGCGCAAATATCTGCAGGGCAAGAGGGGTATTGAGAAGCCACCCTTCGATCTGCCTGCCTTCATCAAGAAGACCGGAATCATGGAGATGCGAGAATCGCTGCAAGAACGCGAGGATGCCAAGACACTCAAGGCCAAGATGCGTGAACGCGTCCGTCCAAAGATGGGCAAGATCGATATTGACTACCAAAAACTACACGATGCCTTCTTCAAGTGGCAGACCAAGCCGCGCATGACCATCCACGGCGATCTCTATTACGAGGGCAAGGAGTTCGAGACCCGCCTCAAGGAAAAGAAGCCTGGAGATCTCTCCGAAGAGTTGCGCATCGCCCTCGGCATGCCCGTGGGTCCCAACTCGCACAAGATTCCGCCACCGTGGCTAATTGCCCAGCAGCGTTACGGGCCGCCGCCTTCGTATCCGAATCTGAAAATTCCCGGCTTGAATGCTCCCATTCCGGAGGGCACATCGTTCGGTTATCATGCTGGTGGCTGGGGCAAGCCGCCAGTGGATGAGAATGGAAAACCGCTGTACGGAGATGTATTCGGCACCAACATATTAGACTTGGATGTGAGTATCAGTAACTCCTGGCATGTAAATGTGCTTATATATTTTGATAAATTGTTTCTAGAATGGCATCGATGAAGCTGACATTGAGCGCAATCAATGGGGCGAACTGGAATCAGAGTCTGAAGAGTCTTCCGAAGAGGAGGAGGAGGACGGCGAGGATCTTGGCGATCAGCAGGATGAGACCGGCTTGGTCACGCCAGTCGAGGGTCTGGTTACGCCTTCAGGACTCACCAGCGTCCCTGCTGGCATGGAAACCCCCGAGAATATTGAGCTACGCAAAAAGAAAATCGAAGCTGAAATGGAGGAGTAAGTTAATCAGAATCTTTAAGAAACTAACCCAATTAATTGATATACTCTCTTCCTTAAGCAATGAAACCCCAGTTCTGTACCAAGTTCTGCCTGAGAAGCGCACGGACCGCATAGGCGCCTCCATGATGGGCTCCACGCATGTCTACGATGTCAGCGGTGGTGGTGGTGGAGCTAATAAGCAGCCACCAGTTCGATCCACCACGGATCGTGAGGGCATTGTGGAACTGGCGCTAGATCCCAGCGAATTGGACATGGATAATGACGCGATGGCCCAGCGTTATGAACAGCAGATGCGGGAACAGCAGAATCATCTGCAAAAGGAAGATCTGTCCGACATGTTGGCTGAACACGTGGCGCGACAAAAGTCGAAGCGCAAGCGACAACAAACGGATCCGGCCAAGACCACAAAGAAGTACAAGGAGTTCAAGTTTTAGTTTTACGTCAACAAAGAAACTGATTTTCCAATTTTTGTGCGTTTGTCGGACAGATTTAAGTCGAAAAATGTCATTAAACATGGTAAAAAATCAAGTCCAGATTGGTGTTTTATAACTGCAAACATAGACAAGGATCTATGAACAAATGTATAGATAATAGACGTCAAGATATATGAGCTATAAATTGATATTAGGTTTCATACTAGAGTCAGACTCCGATTTGATCAATGTTTTATTCTTTAGACCAAATCAAGAATTGGGGGAAAATAATGTATACAAAATAATATTTTTTGATCATCAAAATGGAATTAAAAACGATAATTTTCGATATATCAAACTTTACTATATTTTCGATATGAAATTCAGCGCGAAATTTATGTCATATATCATATCGAAATATTCCTCTTAAGAGACATCCGCAGGGAATTAGATATAATTTTGTCTTATAGGTTTTTTTTTTCGATAATAACGATGCTTTATCGTTATATTCGATATTTCGATATATTAAACCAGTTAACATTTTCTATATTTTTATACCCTTGCCTCATAAATGAATGAAACTTTGCAGATAGTCTTCTATATATTCTAACTCATACATAAATAGGAACGAGACGGATCGGTCGACTATATAATACATATAGCTGCCTTAGGAACGATCCGAAAATATCTTGAAGAAATCAAGTCATTCTGCGATTTTTGGGGAACAAAGAAAGAACAACAAAAAAAGCCTCGGCGTGCCGAAGTTAGCTTCCTTTCTGTCATCAATACTTCTCTTGAAATGCAACCCTTAAAGGATCGTTACGAGTTCATTTTCGTTAATTTTTCGAAACCCAATCTCGTGATCTATTGAGTAAAAAATAAAAAATGTTGGTGTACTTAAGACTCAGTTTAATATTAAGGTCAGCTGTCAGCTCCCATTGAATAGGCCAATGGATCAATCAATACAGATCTAGATGTACTTAATTCTTTTTCATTTATTATACTGCAGAGACTCAAAATCTTTTTTTTTTTATAATTTAAAACTGACTTTTTAGCTTTAATTCTCATTTACACGATCGACTTATAGCAACTAAAAAATTACATTAAAGTTTTGCTGCGCGGCTTGTGCTAGGCCAGGGCTGGATCTTAACGTGGCTAGCAGTGGACTTTTGGGGTAGCGCTACTGAGTCGGTGGCCAGCTGCTGCCTCTGCGGGCTCTCCTCTTTTAGCTGGAGCTGCTGGAGGGCACCACACGCTGTCTATGTCGGCTGAGGCTCAACGCCTGCCGCCCGCTTGGTCACTCGTCCAGCTGCTCGCTCAGTTGGGCCAGCAGGGCAGCTCGCTTTGATTCCAGCTCGCCGTCACTTAACGTCAGCTCTTCGTTGCGCGACCCCGCCGATTCCATGGACTGGGCAGGACTGAGGGGCGTGGCGGAACGATTGCTATGTCGGTTATGCCGCTTGCCATCCTTATCCTTCTTCGTACGCTTCTCCTTCTTCTTCTTCTTGGCCGGCGAGTGTGAGTTGGGGTCGCTCTGCAGGAGTGCCTGTGTGCCGGGTGTTAGATTGCCAGCAATATCCGACTCGCAGGAGGACTGAAATGAAAGTCAAAATTAAATTCCTTCTTAAACATTTAATGCTTTCTACTTACGCCTCGCAGTTTGTTCTTGCGCTTCTTTTTCTTCTTTAGCAGTTTTTCGCTGTCGATGCTGCCAATCGAGCTGAGGGAATGCTGTAAACAAGACACACAATTAGCTAAAGTTAATAGAATTAATAGAATAGGATTCCCTCGCTTACCGATCTTGACTTGGAGCGTCTTCGCTTTGATTTTAGACCCTCAACCAGCTCGTTTTCAATGTCTGATCGCGACGTTGACCTAATTCTCTTCTTGTGCTTCTTGTTCTTCTTCGATTTTCGCGATCGCGAGTGATGATGGCTGCACGCATCCTCGCTCTCCTTGATGAAGTCCTCCCAAATCTTCTCCACACCGATTTCCTTTTCGTATAGCGCAAACGCCTCCAGGTGCTCCACTAGCTTCTTGGCACTGTCGTATGGTTCGGCCACAGAAACGTTGGCCTCCAGCCACTCGTTCTTGATCTCATTCTCCAGTTTCCTTAGCCGACGTACCTCCTCCTTCATGCGTTCCTTTTCAATGGCCTCCGCCTGGAAAAGGATAATTTATACATAAGGAATTAATGTATTAAATGATTAATTAATATTTACCTTATCGAGCAGGGAGTTGTAGGTGAGCTTAACGTTGCCCGCATCCAGGCTGGCCGATCGTTTATCCTCACACACAACCGTCGCAAAGTCTTCGAAGGAGGTCTTTGCTTGAACCACAAATGTCTTTTCCTTGAGGATCTCGCGTATGATTTTCTTTTCGTCATGGAAACGAGCCTTCAAGTTCTCGACATAGAATTTGAAGAGATCCAGCGGCGTGGACCCGCTTTGGCCCAGCATAGCGGAGAATCTAAGATCGGCGGATATGATGGGATACAGCTCCACCCACAGCGACATGGAGGTGAGCTTGCCCTCCTCGTGCAGCGAGTCCAGAAGCGCGAGAAATGCGTCCCTGTTCTTGCGCTGCTGTCGCTTCATTCTCTTCTTTTCCCGCTCGCGTTCCTCGTCCTCCTCCTTCTCCAGGGTGCGTATGTGCTCCTCGAATACAATGAGCGCATCCTCCTTGTCCATTCCCAGCAGGGTAACGTCGTTCTTGAAGGCAGCGTTGTCCAGTAGCATGACCTGAGCCTCTGACCAGGTGGTTGCATGATTGATGGACGTCATCGACTCTAGCAGCTCGCCAAGAACCTTCATGTTTCGTTTTTTTAATAGCCGCGCCTCCTCCTTCTCGCGTTTGGCTAAATTAAATATACAATCCTCGTATATATCCCGCCGATCCGCCTCAGGCACCACCGTCCATGCGCGAGTCCCGGCAAAGACTTCTTCGCAGCGAAAGTATTTCATTTGCGAATTCATCTTGTCGCTGGACATGAGAAACTGCTCCAGATCCTCCTTCGCCTTCTTGGCCTTCAGGCGCGACTCCTCCCGCTCGTCCTTCAGCTTCTGCGTCTTGTAGGCATTGAATGTCTGCTTGCGTTCGTTTAGATTTTTAAAGGCCGCATAGCGTGGGTCCTTTGATATGATCTTTACACACTGATCCCAGTTGGAGTTCGAGGGCACATTGCGATCTCTCAACAGCTCCTTGAACGCCTCGATTGCCTCGCGCTTATCCTTAAAGACCACATTGCCATCCGACTTGTCGTCCTTCTTGGCTAAAAAAAGCAAATGTGAGGTTTTAGCGGTAGAAACTTGGAAGCATTTCTCCTTACCATTCTGTTGTGGCACCTCGATAGCCGCCAAAGTGGCCGCCATTGCCTGGTCCATGGCCGAAGATGAGTTCTCGTTGCTGCTCGGCGTTAGAGGTGAATGAATCTCGGGTGTGGGTATCCTGGGTGCGGCGGGCAACGCCGCTGGAAGAATATTGGCCAGAGCAGCGTGTGGAACCATGCCCGCCAAGCTGGAGGAGGTCATGGCTGCCACGGCCTTTGCGGCAGCAGCCGCTCTGCAATAAAGATAAAATGATTTTGAGTATTATTTCGAAAATGTCTCCTGGATTCACTTACTCTTCCGCCTTTGCTTTGGCCTTCATGTCCACGTACTCCGGCGGTGGCTCCCAACAGGTCTCCTTGGTGGCCACATTGTGGTAGTAGACCTTGCCCGTATCCGAGCGGTACTCCTTCCAGGGGCACTGGTTATGCAGCAGCTCGGCGGGCGTCATCAGGGCCTCCGGCTTCTCCCATGAGCTTTGCTTCGTGTTCTGGTTGTAGTAGTATGGCCTCCCGTCCGGCGCCTTGTGCTCCGTCCACTCCGTGCTGGAGGCCATCACGCCGAACGCTGCCGCCAACTCCGGCGGGGGCGGGGCAGCGAATCCGGGCGGCGGAAACTGTGGCACTATGGCAGTCGGCGGCGTGTATCCCATGCCCCTGCCGCCCGGCGGCGCTCCTCCATTGCCAACGCTAGGAGGAACATTCATTTCACTATTTTGCTATATGGTTAAGGGGTGAAAGCGTGGCTACGTCTACCGGTCGTTGCGTCCGCCGGCCAATACACGATAATTGAAAAAATTCGGAAAATTCTTTCTCAATGCCGCTTTTGGCCAGTGTGACCGCTTCTCGAATACTGCATAAATGCACCGCATTGTTATGCGGGGCTGCCGCCCCCGGCAAATTCTATTGGACAGGACTGCCCACCTTTTGCGAACTGCGAATAGTGAACTTGTTACTTTCCTGAACTAGTTCCGGTGAATTAGGCTAATCACTTTAAAAATAATAAACAAAATAACAAATTCAATAAAATATTTGTTTTGTAACATATTAGTATATGATTAAGAACATTAGGCATCGATAAATATTTGTATATCCTTACATGGTATTTAAATTTTAGTCAGAATTTTCAACGTAAACAGAACCAATAAAGTATATATATTCTTGATCAGCATCAAAAGCCGAGATGATTTAGCCATGTCCGTTTCTTTTTATTCTCATTATTATGCATATTAAATGTCTGCCATAAAAGCAATCGAGAAATTAATGGAACAAAAATTATAAAAAAAAATTATCCTAAAAATTTGTTTAAATCAACTTCAAGATTTGGTAATTTTTTAAATTTTTTTTAATTTTAATTTTTTTCAAATCGAAAAAATGTACAACTGTAAATATAATGTAATATTTTCAACCAAAATCGAATCTATATAGTATATATATTCTTGACCAGCATTAACAGTCGATTCGATTTAGACATGTCCGTTTCTGCGCAAATTAGTCTCTCAGTTTTAAAGCAATGAATAAAATTGTGATTTTCAGCCTGAAGGCCTTAGTCGCTCTGCCTTAACACATTGTAATTTATAAGTTAAATTTGTGATTACAATAAAATAATAATAAAAATAAAACTGTGCAGACAATCTTCTTTCTATTCTCATTATTATGTATATCAAATAGCTGTTATAGTAGCAATCGAGAAATCAACAGAACTAAAATGATAAGTTTTGTGTTTTTTTTTTTTAACATTATTATTTTTATTTATATATATTTTTTTAATCAACTTCGACTTCAACTTATGGCAATTTTTATATAATTTCGATTTTAATGCTATTTAAATCGAGAAAAAAAAACAACTGTAACTCAACAACTGTAAATAATAAGGTTATTTCCCTTTAAAATAAAGATTTGAATTTGATAAAAATCCAATTATTAAATACATATATTTTACATTTGACAAAAGAGGATATTTAATAATCCAATATAAATCTCATTTTTATTAAATATTATCATAAATATTATATTATGTGTAAATTTGTTTAAAATCTTAATTGGTAATTAATAACTACAGATGTTTGGATATATATTTAATATTTATATTAACGGGTGCCACCTGTGGTACTGGAAGGAAGTGCCACCTAGGACCTTAATTGGCGGGATTTCTGTTATGCGGCCTGGTCACACTGCACAGCACTTGTTGTGGTCTGATTTTTATGCAAAAACCGCATCGGTAAACATTTTTCCGCCCCTCGAGAAAAAGTGATCTTATCAGCAAGCGGTGTTTATTTGAACAAAGGCGACGATGACGGAGTAACCGCGACCCCACAGTATGTGTTTGTGGCACAATGCCCTCTACAGTGTGCACCATTTGAGCTATTTGTTTTGCGTCTTATCTCAGATCGCCTCGCCATGATCCTGCGCGTGCCAATGTTAATGGCGCGCTTTTTGCACAACGGAAGACTGCGCCTGCTGTTCTTCATCCTGATCGCACTGCTAATAGCTGGCATCACGCTCACGTACAGCCGGACAAATGAGAACCAGCTATGTTTCATGGACACAAAGGGAATGGCGACCCAGTCGCCGATCGGAGACATGGACGTCAGCCCGCTGGAGGATGTGCTGCTGGCAGAGCCGAAGCCCGTGCCCGGACGCAGCATCTTCTTTCACGAGACGAGCTGCCAGCAGACAGAGAGCAGGCGGTACAAGCTAATGGAACTTACCGCCCGTCAGGCCTGCGCAATCGAGTCCGCGGCGTTGCATAATCCGAATTTCCAGGTGTTTGTCTTGTTCGCCGGCCCCACATTTCAAATCTCGAATCTCGGCAGAAGGAGCAACAATAGCAATACGCAGCCATTGGTTGAAGCCATCCTAAGCTACAGCAATGTGCATTTGCGACGACTGAATCTCTGGAGTTATGCTGCCGGAACACCCATCGAGGAGTGGCTCAAGGACGGTAGCTTGTTTCTCTCAAGGTGAGCTAAGAGAAATTCCTTAGAACTACTTCCTTCATCGATTTCCTTTGCTGCCCAGCTATCTGTTCTCGCACATTTCGGATTTCCTGCGCTACCTCACTCTCTATCGCTACGGCGGTCTCTATCTAGACATGGATGTGGTGGTGCTGCGCAGCATGGAGGAGGTGCCGCCAAACTATACAGGGGCTGAGTCCAATACTCATTTGGCGGCGGGCGTGATGAGCCTGGCGGCCACGGGCTTTGGTCATGAAATCGCAGAGGCTTGCTTGCGCGACTTGCAGCTCAACTTCGATGGCAAGGATTGGGGCAACAACGGTCCCGGTGTGATAACTCGTGTGGCCCAGAAAATCTGCGGCACAAAGGACATAGAAGTGATGCAGAAGGATCACAAGCGCTGTCTGGGCTTTAAGGTATTCGGGCGTGAAGCCTTCTATGCCGTTCCATGGAAACAATGGCGGGACTTTTTCGAGCCCGAAAAGCTGCCCCAAACAATGGCCCTCACCAAGGACTCGTACGTGGTGCACGTGTGGAACAAGCACTCGAGCACGCTAAAAATAAAGCGAGGCACGAAAAGCGCCTACGCCAAGTATGCCGAACAAAACTGCCCACGAACCTATAAGGCGTCGGGCGAGTATTTCTAAAATAATTATAGTCCAGTTGGGGTTAACCACTGATAACCAAAGAATCATCATCATTGCCCTGGGAATGGCCTTTTTTTTTTGTATAGGTTGCACACTAATTTTTTTATTGAACTATGTTCTTTGCTTTTTTATGGCAATTCTCACATTCCAAGTGATAAGAAGCCCACATAAAACGCGCACAACGAGTCAGCACAAAGTTCTCGAAATCGATACACTCAATGAAGCTTTTATTTACTGTTCTGTTGTCTGATTGCACAACACATCACATTTGCACAAACTGATTGGCAAACATTTCATTCGATAAGATAAACATAAGGAAAAAAAAAAACGATAAATAGAAAAGAAATCTCATTTAGCAAACGATCAAAATGAACATAAGCTTATTAACGATATTAGAACGTCTTAGAAAACTCCGATTGTATCCCGGGGTTGCGAGTCCCAAATATATTCCTAGTTAGGTTTGAATAAGTTGAAGGGAATCTTTCCAATATCATCAAAGAAATGTATATAACAAAGTATTTTTTGACAAATATATATAGGTGCCTCATTTGGGTGAATGAATACTAACACAGTCTTTATATAGACTTTAAGTTTATATGTTTTTTTAGAAGCTTGTTTCCAAAAATCATTGAATAATATTAAATAATAAATAATTTGGATACAGAGAATACATTTAAAGACATTTTCAATATATTTCTAATTCTTCTCTCTCTCCATTTTCTAAAACGAAACGAACGTCTACATGCACTGCACTTGGGAGAAACGCAAACAGGCTCCCACATTGTCCTCGGCATTTCCCTTGCCAGCACCCAGTCCGTTGCCGAAATGAACGCCAATGTAGAACGGAGTTACTGTGCTCTCGATGCGACATGGCCACGCTCCGGAGGAGCAGAACTGGGCACCGCAATGGATAGGCTCGCAACCGGGCAGCGGACCCAGTCCCGTGCCTATGAAATCCTCAATGATGCACGGCATCGTTATCCTGTCCGAACAAGTGCTAAAGAACTGGCGGGCCTGACGTCGTCGCCGGCGGCGCAACTGCAAATCGAAGGCATTGCGAATGAAGCCTAAGATATCGAAGCCACCACTCACCGGACGTGGACGTCGCGAAACGCCCGGCTCCTCGGTTGTGGGTGGACTTCGGAAGAATAGGAATCCCCCATCGTCATCGTCATCGCCCGCTGTACCGTCCTCGCCGCCCGAGCCCTCCACATCGTCGCTGGCTGGCGAGGATGAGGGTGCTACCGAGGAAGTAGAAGCAGCTGTACTGGAACGGAGTGGAGTTGCTGTAGTTGATGTTGTCGTCGTGCTCATGGCGGCCGTGCTGCTGCTGCTGCTACTGCTGGCGGCGGCGGAGGTGCTGGATGAAGATGTAGCTGAACTGGCGTTACCCGACATCATGGACATTAGACTGGAGGTTGTGGAGTTCGCCATGTTGGCCAGCATTTGCATAAGTGTAGTGGACGTGGGTGCTGCTGTGGTCATTGCACCATTAACCATTGTTGCCGCTGTGCCTGCAGCATCCGATTGTGCCAGCTGTTGAGGAGCCGAGGTAGCTGCTCCCTGTGTTCCCGCTGTTACTTCACCAGCTCGCGTGGCCATTCTTCCACCACCGCCAATCCTAAAGGATTGCTCATCGCACGGCTGATACATGATCGAGCACATGTCCAGTTCCTGGCGAACACAAATTCTATAGTTCTGATTGGCCAAGTGCCGGCCATTTTCGGCATAGTTAAAGGTCTGCATGACGCCCTCAGTCCCGGTATGATATTGCAGGCAACCGGCAGGAGCTCGTTGACTGAACGGAATCTGGGTCACGCTCATCTCCCAAATTCGAAGGGGCAGAAAGCGATTGGATAGATTGAGATTGATGTCTACGAAACGATCTCCCCCAGTTGAGGTGGCATTGACCGAGCTGCTATTAGTTCCGTCCACGGGACGAAGGCTTCCGTACAAAGTGGATTGTCGTGGAGAGACCCGAGATCCAACGTCGTAGTATACTGAAATATATAAGGGAATATAATCAGAGATATCCATAAATCTATTGATTTATCTCAAAGACTTACAATGCTGTCCACTGTTTTGGCCACAAATTGAGATATTTCCACCGGGTCCACCGCCTATACTAAAGACATCCCCCTCGCAGACCCCAGTCCTGCGATTGGGCTGACCCAATGTGAAGTGATGGAAATCGATTCGCACCTGGCTTATGTCGTCGCTCATCATTTTTACCCGCAAGCGGCAACCGCTAAAATTGCTGGGCATAAAGCTGGGGAATCCCGGCGACACGATATACGTTATGTTATTGGCAATTGTGGTATTGCAGTTGGCCAAGAATACACAACAGACCCCGAATCCCATGGCGCACTCACCACGCGCCTGGCCATCCTTCTGCCGGCACTCGTAGGCATTAAGGCAGTTGCCCATGCGACGACCATCGTTGGACATACAGTCCCCATCGACAGGCACTGGGAATAGGTGGATCACTAGAGTGGCGAAAGAGTTAAGACATTATATTTATTATGTTATACAAGTGTTGACCTTAGCTTACCTTTTCCCTCTCTGCTGATTGTCTGATTCCACCTCCCATCCGAGATGTCTGGATGATGGTGCATCTCCACTTCAAGCTCCTGCTGTGTTCCTTCTGTTTGCAGCTCAAAGTCCCCCTCGTCGCTAATCAACGCCTCCTCCCGTTCGTCGGACTCCAGCAAGTGATCGTCCCAAATATCGTAATGATGCATGGGTGGCCAGGCCGTTGTCTCGTTGGCCGGCGACACAGAGCGCACTGGTGGAGTCAGGCTCAACTGGAAGATCAGTATGCAAAGTGCACCGAGGAGCGAAAGGGGTAGTGGGGAGTGGAGGTGGATATGGCCAGTAGAACGGTTGCCGCAACCGGCTCCAATAACTTTCTTTTTTCTCGCCCCGCTCCTCGCACTGAACCTGATGTTTTTGTTGGTTATTCCGATCCAGCGTCGTAATAGCGCGGCTGCATTGCATTTGGATTCGGAGTTGGACTGGTTGGCATATTCATGGCTCGACGACAGCATTTTTATGGCTTCCATGTCCATGTCCACATCCATGCCATGTGTTCAGATGCAACGACTCCTTCTACTTTGTCGTTTTCAGCGCACTCCGATTATTTTTTTCGCGCGTGCGTTTCGCTGCGAAGTTGGATGAAAAGTGCGCCCGTCTCCATCTTCCGAGATGCGCGGATGCTGCTGGATCTTACTCAGAGTCAGAGTCCGACTCTGCTGACTTAGCGGTTGTGTCTGGAACTGCTTTTCCCAGTCGTTTCTCTTCAATAATCTCCGCTTATTTGCTATTTTCGGCGGTGTAATGTTCCATTTAGACGTGAGTCTGACTGCGCGGGGAGCCCAAAGTGTGTCAAGTATTGAGAGCAAACTTCCCACATTTTAGATGAAAGAGTATACAGGAAAATATTCCGCAAAAAGCTACAACTTTAACTTATTTTTTCTATTTTATAACATATGTATTATCCTAATAGGTTAATTGTTCCGAGTTTCTTCCTAGATTTATAGCATATTTTTAATCAAATTTCTAGTTGATAATTTAATAATTTAATTATTATTCCTTTACATTTCCCCTTTATTTTAATTTAAATTCGTACTCTCACATTAGGTTGTTCCTCAATTTTTTTCACACGGTTTCCAACTGATTCTTATCCCGCTTGAGCCAATCCTCACCAGCGAAAAGAGGAATAAAATAAAATGAAAATAAACCCAAGGAAAAGGTTGCATATTTAATGGCAGTAAATTTAAAACTCACATGTTCGCGCCTCGAAGCTCTGAGGCGCGACCGAGGCAGCAGCGGTCAATGAATGAATGAAATACTTAAAGACGAATTTTTTACACAGTTTACAAACCAATATATCCTAGAGAAATTCAAGAAATGGGATCCTTTTTAAGGAAAGAAGAAAATGTTAAGTTTTCAATGCTAATTTTTACACATTCGTCCTCAGAGGATCTTGTAAAACTCCTGTAAATTATCAAATATGGTCGCCAAACAGAGTAACTAATAAATAAACTGATCATAAAATTATAAATTTGATAAAACATGATCTCGAACATCAAAATCTCAGCCTTAATAACATAATCGGAACAGTCCCTGATCTGTATATATTTTGATTAATTGTAATAAATGCTAACTTAAGGTTTTCTCTCTAAAGATTTATTTTTGCTTGATATTTTTCCTTAAGCTTCTAAAATAAAAACATATAATATAATATAATAAATAAAAAACATAAACTTTCCAAGCTTGATGTCAAAATAAGTATACCCACTGCGAGAGGGTAAACGAATCAAGAACAACAACTACAACAGAGAACAGCCAAAAGTGGGTTGGCTTGCAGTTTGTGTGTGCAATTTCTTGCTGCATCATCCTGTCCCAGAAGCGGCGATCTTTCTGAATGAATGTGATATGGGCAAATTGGCCAAGAAAAATCAGGTTAAACAGCTCTGCGGTAATTTACGTTTGTCTCGAAAAACCACATACATACATATGGATATGTATGTGAGTAGGTAAGCGATCATGTAAGGTCCAGCAAAGCGTAGGAAGCGCAGCAACAACAAAGGCGTGTAATGCGCTTAGCCAGATCTATTACAGAATGTACACAGATATTTACTCGAAGCAGTGAATCAGCGTTCTACATTTTGGATATATCCCACGAATCACGACCAATCAAACGAGCACCATTGATGATTTTTGGAAATATTTGTTGCATTGTATATATTTCGAGTTAGCAAAATTTTCATTGAAAGTTGTTGACCTCTTGGCATATTCAAAAATAACAGTCAAAGTTTATAATAGGTAAAATAATATAATGATGAGTATACCCCATCAACTGATCCGTAGAGTTACAAACTAATTAAAAAGAGTGATCATTCAATAAAAAAAAAAATAAAAATTCGATCCAAATCGAAAATAAACAACAATTGCGTTGATTATTTGATTTTTGTGGAGTCATCGGGCTACTGCTATCCATTCGCAGCCAAATCGTACAGCTTTAAGACCAGTTAAAGCTCGATTTGGAAGCTGAATTGCAACATATATGTTTATAGAGGGGACAAAGTTAAATTAAAGTACACAATTAAAAGGGTTAAGGGTTTTACATTAATCGCTTTCTTTTCCCATTTAAATCAGTTAATGGAGCATGCCAAATATTATTTGAGTATTCTTGCGCCTTGTTGTTGGTAGCTTAAGCTTAAGCTTAGGTTGTGGTTTGAGCTTTGTACAATGTTTAGGGTTAAATATTACGGCATAAGTTAGCATTAAACATTAGAGTCTAGGTGTTAGCCCGGTTTAGGTTGCATCCGTGTTTCTCTCTACATCATTCCTCGTTCGCTTAGAGCGGCTCCATTGCCGCTGGTCCATGGGGACCGCCCTCCAATTTGCGCCAGACCACATTGCACATCTCCCGCACCAGCGCCTTCTCGCCATCATCCATCTGGTCGAGGGCACTGCCGGCCAAGTTACCCAAACGGTCGCGTTCCAGCTGTTCCCGTACCTCGAGAACCTGAAGCGCACGCACTACCGCTTCTGGACGTCCGGCAATCGGTTCTGGTAGTTGAATGGCAGCAGCTGCTGCCGCTGCAGCGGCCACAATGTCCTGCTGTTGCTTCTGGGTCTGTTGTGGGTGCTGAAGCTGATGCTGCGGCTGCTGCTGGTGGTGGTGCGGCGAGGGTGATGATTTGGCTGGTGCTGTTGGTGTTGGCGTTGCTGCAGACGTAGCCATTGGCGTGGGCGTATTCTGCGGCGTGGGCGTCGTAGTCGCCGTCGTCGTCTGCAGATGGGCCGTTGGCGTGGTGCGCTCCTCTTCCAGTTGCTGGATGCGTCGCTCCAGCGAGCGCACATACTGCAGTGTTTGGTCGTTCAGCGTGTGGGCATGACGTAGATCCTGACAAAAGAAATTCAAAAAATATAACAGTTTTAGTTACTTGTTTTAGTGATTTTTTCGATTTCTAATTGACACTCACCTGTGGCAGTTGCCGCTGCTCTGCATAGTTGCGTAACGCGGTAATTGTTTCGTCGGCATTGGTACTGGAGCTGGAGCCATCGCCGTCATCACGCAGCGCATTTCTGGTGGCGGCACCACATCCGGCGCACAGGGCATTGGCTGCCACATGAGCTCGCTCCTCGTCCAGATACAGGCAGAGCTCCTTGAGCTCCAAATTATCGGTGATTAGCTCCTGCTGCTTATCATCCAGCTGACGTAGTTTGTTCTGTTAAAAAAAGTGGTAATTAAAATATTATATTCTGGATTGTTTAACACCTGCCACACCCACCTGGTAGGCTGCCACCTCCTGGCGCATCACGCTGGCCGTGTAACGCCCGAATCGCTGCCACTCCCTGGCCAGCTTACGGCCCTTCTGCCGATCGTCGTCGAGGAAACAGCACAGATCCCTCAACTCCTGGTTGTCGTCCAGCAAACGCTGGTTTTGCTCCTTCAATGCCCGCAACTCATTGACCAGCGACTGCAGCTGTCGGTTCTGTTCGGCGGTCAGTCGGCCACCGCCGTTGGTCGAGGGTATTCCCGTGCCGCTGGACGTGACCGAGGCATTGGGCGATGGATGCTCCTGATCGGGCTTGCGCACAAACTTCAGCATATCCTGTGCCTGTCCCTGTCCGACCTTCGCTCCCGTCTGGTGTTGCAGATAGCGCGAATGCTGCTGCTGCTGCTTTATGGAGTCGGGTATGTAGATGCTCGATAGCTGCGGTATATCCGGCGGATACTTGATGGGCAAGTGGGGCTTGAGTATCCCGGTTCCTGGCTGCGGGGGTGGCTGGTACCTTGGCGGTATGGAGTGGGCGGGAGCCGGTGTTTTTAGCTGCGGGCTGCGCAGAGATTGCTGCTGCTGTTGCAACTGGTAGAAGCTGCGACGTTGCTGCGGTGGCTGCAGCTGCTGTTGTTGCTGTTGCTGCTGCTGCTGATGTTGCTGCTGCTGGCTAGCAAGATTAGGCAATTCTTTAGCAGATTGCTGTTGGATGGGCAGGCGGGAAGTCAATGCCTGATGATGATGCTGCTGCTGCTGCTGCTGCGTCGAGTGTTGCTGGTGTATTGTGGCCACGGTCTGCAATTGGTGTGATTGCTGCTGCTGCTGTTTTTGGGCTGGCGACTGCGCCGCCGGCGTTGGCGTTCCGCTTTGTTGCTGCGTTGAGTGTTGCTGGTGTGGAGTCGTAGCTGCCGCTGACGATGTTGCTGTCGTTCCTGGTAACAAAGAGCGTCTCTGATGGATATGTTGCTGCTGCTGCTGCTGATGTTTGTTAATTGCCTGCGCCGCTGCCTGGGCTTTGCCTATTATTTTGTCAACGCTATTTATTTTTATCAAATTATTGTTTAAAGTGCTTGCTCCGTTTGTAGTTGCTGAAGTTGCTGCCGTGTTGGTTAAAGACTTTTGCTGTGGTTGCTGTAGTTGTTGTTGCTGCTGCTGCTGTTGTTGATTGCCGGACATTTTTGTGTTGGTTCCTTGTTTGCCTTCGGTGTCGTTTCGGTGTTTTCCTGCCCCTTGGTCGTCGGCCCTCGCCTTAATCTACTCGCTCGGAGTCTACGACCTCACCGCCATATTGTCAAGTCACTGCAAGATATAAACATAAGAAAAAAACGGGCAAGGCATTAGCAAAAATATATATAGTGGAGGGGGAAACAAAAAAAACGAAACTGTAAGTAAACAATAAATCAAGGCATTGCTCGGTGTAATTTATGCGACAGACGAGGGCACGCCGCCAGTGTAGCATAATTAAACCTCCATTAGACTGCTGCGAGACGCTGATAGAAAGCGAAATGAGCATTTATCGCGCCACTGGAGCCATGACATGCCACACGAGCCACATACTTACAACGTCCTCGCCACAGAGAGTGCTCAACAAAATGCAACCAAGCGTCGCCAAAATGTCGCCGGGCACACCGCCAGAAATAGGGAAATGCCATTTATAAAACATAATACTTTCTGAGACTCATAATATTCATATTTAATAAGTAATTGTAAATAATTGTGTTACTATTATTGTGCCCTCAAGGCTCTGGCCTTTAATATTTATTTTTTAAGAATTATTAAAAGGTTCTTAATACTTTTTTTTATAATTATTGTAATGTTTTTGAGTTGTCTAAAAATTACCAACACAGATCATTTTCAAAACAGGTGACCTTTTTATGAGCTTTTAAGTTCAAGGAGGTCAAGTTCTAAATAGTATAAAGAAATGTTCTTTAAACTGAATTTTATAAATGCAAAAATTATATTAAATAGTCAAAGTAATGATTAAGATAAATTTGCAATGATTTTTTTCTCTGTGTGTGTCCCATAGGGAATTTGTCTTGGATCTCTGGTTTCTGGCCGGGATCGGATCGGTTGGGTGGATGGCGCTGAAGCGTCTAATCGCCAGATGGCGACTCGTGTGCGTCGTCTTAAACGGAGGCTTCCGCTTCTGGTTTGGAAACCGAAAGCCCAGCCCGATGCACTGAATCGCATATCGTCGCATTTGAATCTCGAAAGTGAAATTGCTGTTCATGCTTTGATGGATGTGGCAGTCACTCTGGGGCAGCGAAATTGAAATGTTGCAGAGCCTTCGTCGCCTGACATGATTGTGATTATGGTAATTTAAGTCTTTTCATTTAAATGGTGTTTTCTTTGAGTGTTTGTAATGGCTTGGTTTTTAGTGTTGCAACAAAACGACCTAAACTTTTATAAATTTAAATCAAAATCTATCTTCTTTTATAAATAATCTTTATTTTATGTGCATCCCATATCCTTAAAGTATTTTTGAATACCAAAATGTGCCAATTATTATATTTTAAGCTTTTCTAGAGTTAGAGCTGAATAACAATTTAAATAGTCGATTTTTAAATATCAAAACCATTAAAATATAGATTTTTTCAAGGTTCATTCAGATGGATTTTGTACGTTGCAAATATTTACTGTTGCTTCATAATGATTTTATTATAAAAAATGTTCTTATAAAGACCAACTCCCAGTCAGACCTTTTTTATATGATAATATTAAAAGGAATGCAAATAATGTAAAATATAATGGGGAAAAGTAAGATAAATACTTTTTTAACCTCTAAAAATTCTGTTTTCCATTACAGTCTCTCCCTATAAGCCATAATAAACCCCTAGGAAAGGGTTTATAACTTCAAACTACGCTGTAAGTAATCAATTTTATTTAAATTCCGCTAAGGGAACATCTGCATATCAGTTACAGTTCTTAGGACTGACATATGGCCTAGAACTGAAGGGTCTCTCCCCCTATGCCTGCCTTTTTTATAGCTATTTAGGCTGTCAACTTGAAAAGCCGAAGAGTCCCCTTTGGCAGGAACCATACACAACAGGGGAAGAAAATAATGACAACAGGTGTGAAATGTGAGTTTCCCGCGAAGGAAGAAAGGAATTTACGCGCAGCAGACAAAGGTACCAATACCACCACCAACAAAGCAACCACTTCCCCAATGCCAAAGCCGAACCCATTCAGATCTTTGGGGCATACAAGAAATTACAGAAGAAACCCAACCAACGGACAAAAATTGCGCAAAATAACAAAAGAATGTGGCGAGGGGCCTGGCCGAGGTTGGGCCCTGGCCCTTCATTGTTGCACTCAGATCCGATGGACAGACAGAGAGACAGAGCGGAGTGGGATCTGCTGTGGCATTCTGGAGGGAAAACTTACAAAACACGGCAACAGTTGTAAATCATCGAATTACCTCAAAATAATAGCAATCGCTCTGCTGCCCGTTTTGGGGGGCCTCAAATTGCCCAAAAGCAAAACGAAAATGCAAAACGAAAAACAAAAGGGGAGAAACGGCAATATCGGAAAAGAAAGGCTATATACGATTCGAGAAATGTAAAATACTCTTAAGTTAGATTAAGTTCTTAACAGGAAGTTTTATCTAAGTTTGAATAAAAAAAGGTTTAAGTTGTAGTTGTATAAATTAGCCAAAAGGTAAGGTTCTTCACCCCTAAACTTTGGTTTAATTAAAAAACCCAAGTACTCCTTTAAAGGGCATAGAAAACAATGCAATGCAGCAGCAGTTCCTCACTTCTCTCGACGATGTCTTGAGTCACAGCCTCTACAAGAAACAAAGACTCTCTGTGTCCCGTTGGCGTAGTTTTTGGCGACTTGCAAAATGAAGAAACCCTCCAAAAAAACTTCGTGTGTCAGTTACGCTTAATGAGCACAAATATTGCTCTCATTGTTGTTGCTGGGTTGCTGGGCTTTGCTCTGGTGTAGATTTACTGGCTTTGATTGCCAGGCAACGTGTGCAAGTTGAAACTCGGATCGAGTCTCGGTTCGAGTCTCTTGAGTCCCCCTGTTCGATTGTGACTCTGACTGCGAGAGTCTCTGACTCTGAGTTTAAGTCTGAGTCGCGTCTCCCAGTCGGAAATGCCAATACTTAACCCTCAACAGCCCCTTCGGGTTCGAGTACCCCGCTTCTGGTTCCCTTTTCCCGCTTGGTGAATCTTCCTCCTTTATTTGTGTGTTATTTTTGTTTTTTTGGGTTTGGGACCCTGAGAAAACGAAGGGAAACAGAAAATGAAAAGCTTTGCGGGTTGCAAATAAAAATGAAGGAATGAAATTATCAACGAATTTTTAATACTCTAACAATTAAAAATATAATTAAGAGCTTATATATCAAATCGAAGGCCGTTTGCGAAAACAAGCCGCCGAAGTTTATCGCTGAATTCTGACTTGAGAATTTTAGTTGCATTTTGCATGTAACAACTCATACGCAGCAAGAAGCTCATCTAACAAATATAAGTCGCAAAAATTACACCATCAAACTATAAAAAGTTATATACTATAAAGTAATAATATATTTAATTTATAACCAATAACTTCCAATAATCAAAACTCCCCAATTCCAAGAGGGAACTACCAGAAAAAGCCTTCAATTTGTAGCACATGTACACATACTCCGAGTTAACCTTTTCCTTGGCGAATCGAGTGAGTGGAGACCCCTCTTTCCGCCAAATAGCAAATCATCACCTGGTTTCAACTGAAGTGGGCATAAACTTGTGGACGAGGGTAAGGTAAGGGAGTAATATAAAAAAAAGAAAAATAAATAATAAAAGTGAACACATATTTATGCGTGTATAAAAGCATGTTTGGCCTTCGGCAATGAATGTGTATTCCACGCACTTAAGACGAAGTATTTATTCCTTTATTTTACCTTTTACAATTTTAATTCTTTTGTACCGCCTACTTATGCGTGAGCGTTTGCCTTTCGCTAATAAACTCTTGATATTGCTAATGGTTGCCATTGTTGAAGTCACAAAAAAAGCTTAAAAAGTGGGAGAAGGCGGGAATCATAGGCGTTGGCCGGAGTTGGCTTTTTTTCGCAAATAACAAATTGCCATAATTAGTGGCATTTTAATTTGAGGTTCCAGCTCACAGCTCGCCCCAGAACCGTATGTAAATCGGAATTCATAACGAGCCGAGCCTTATTTCCTCCGGTGGCCTGGGGGCCAATCGCTTCTGCTTCCCAAACAGAAGGGGCAAAGGTGTTGGAGTGCAAAATTATGAAAATTACTCCGTAGCTTTCCCATGCTTAGTGGGTGGCTTCTTCTCCGTCTGGATGATAGCTGGGAAAAACACCAACTCCAACTCCAGATCTTGGGTCGACAATGGACAATAAAACAAGAGTGGCACACAAAAACTATAATAAGTTTTTAATGGGTCTAGCCATGAATTTATTTGTTATAGATGGCAACTGCCAGATACAAGGTAGTTAATGGAAAAACAAGATGAGAATTTAAACTGGAAGCTACACACGCAAGTCGGAAAACAGAATAAGAGAGAGCCTGGTGTGTTGTCACCATATGTAAAGGATGTAGTGGGGATTCCTATAAGTAAGAATATATTATTTTATCATATATTAACCGAAATTTTTTGCATATTTAAATAAAGGGAACCTTTTCCGGCCAAGAAACCTCATTAGTTCTGAATCTACTGACTTATCCAACCACAAAACCTTACAGGATTATACAGCACCATATTGCTAAATTAGTATTTCAAAAACTTAATTTACAAAACCTGCAAAAACAATTTTAAATAATATTTAATACAAAATGTTGCCTTGCAATGGTTATGTTCATATTTACAAAAATGATTTGCCAGCAATTAATTTCGTGGAATAAATTTAATTTGCTTTTTAAATGTAATGATCAAGCAACTTTTTGAGTGAACTTGGCAAGCATACAAAATTGCAGTTGATCGCTTTTACATAATCTTTAATTAATAATCACTTTTCGATGTTCGATCATTATTTCTGCAAATGAGCTTCATCAGCTTGATTTTTTTTTATTTGCTAATCTTTGCCATTTTTTTCGCCTTAAAATATCTTTCGATGTTTGGCTTTATGCGGTTGCCCAACAGACCATGAAACAAGTGTTTAATTAAGGAAATGAGCGTGGAGTCAAGTACGCAAACACGCACACGTGCAGGCTAGCTGAAATTAAATAAACCCCAAAAATACAATCAGCGAAAAATAAAACAAAAAAATTGGTTAATAAATGTAAAACCAAAGAGGGGGAGAAATAAATAAATAAACATGGCTGAATAAATGTATGGCTGGTTGAAAACCGCTCAAAGTCACTCAAGGTTAAGAAATATCTCCTCTCTGCGCGCACGCACACGAATCAAGACCCAAGATTCCAGGCAATGACAGCTTTTTTTTCGGCTCTTGCCAAGTGATGACAGCCCCGAGTCAGTCAGAGACGGAGTCTTAACCCAGAGCACCGAGAAATGTGAAAACCGCAAGTCATGTGGGTTAAGTACACTTAACAACAATTCCAAAACTGGCCGCTCGCGCCCAGACAATGGAAATCGGTAATGAAAAGGCAAAAGCTTTGGCGACGACCGAAACTTGTACTGGTTATTTTGTACCTGATCGAAGTGAAATAGGATCGAAGCAGGGATAATGGTTGGAAATTAAAGATAAACTTGTAGATAATTACTATACATTTAATTATCAAAAAATATAAAAGTGTAAGTTTAGATCCTTGTAGATGTTGCCTCCTTTGTGTTCGCTTTTATATTTTAAATACTAGCTTTTTTTGCAAAAAAATTCATATTATAAAGGGCATTTTCAATACTCCCACTACTGAAAAATTCTAGAATGATAATTTCCCAAATTTCTTAAAACCGTGGAGCAATGGTAGGAATCTATAAATGTGAACTAAAGATCTCTCAAGGCTTTTGTTTTGCTTTTTACTAATATATATTTGTAAATAATCTGTAAACACCTAGTTAAAACATTACTATATTTTATGTATCTTTTCATGGCATATATTTATTTAGAAAAACCACTTCCTCGCCATCCCTGATTGACTCTAAACCTAACTGAGCCACCACCCACAGCACACAACAAGTAGACAAGTTAAACCAGAACACCCACACGGGCAATACGAGAATATGGGCAATGGCAATACAGAAAGTCTCCCGATGTCGGGGCTGCCACACTCCATTGCATGTGGATACGGATTTGCATTGCACGCACCAAAAAACGCGTGGTAAGAGGCAAAAATCAAGCGTCTCCATATAACCCATTCATATATCGTTTTTCAAACGTTGTGCCGGAGAAAACCGAAATAAATATCATATACGCCTTCACTCTGCTCGTATCGAATGACAAACGACACAGGCGTCGCTGTCGGCGTCGACGTTAAGTCATACAGATGACTTTAACTTCAGGAAAACAACAAAATAAAGTAAAAAAAAAGAAAAATAAATAAATAAAAATGAAAGAAACAACTTTGGCGGAAGAGCGAAAATGCTCGTGAATGAATGAATGAAGCGCAGACAAAAGGATCCACACACACACGTTGCCATTCAAAAGACTTAGGGCACAAACTCGCTCTCGCCTCTCAGCTGCACAGCGGCACAATTTATCAACGGGTCTCGGCTTGGGAAGATTTGTAACCATCAAAAGACGATTATGTTGCACGTGACACTCGGGCCTGGGAATCTCCCCCAACCGCTGGCCGCCTTCTTGGAAAAGAACCCAATCCCGGGATCTGGGGGAAATTGATACGCTTGATATGCACACACATGCCACGATTATAGACAAAAATCAGAATCGATTCGACTATAATTTTCCAAACACAAACACGCTTTGGAGGCCACCCACATGCCTCTCTTTTATGTTTCGGCCATAAACGTAAAGAGCCATGTGTAGCACAGTAGGCACCAAAGCCACCAAAAAACACCTAAACAATGCAAAAAGCCAACAACGAATGGAAACAAAGCTGAAAAACAAAAGCCTCGTGAAGCCGTGCGAAGAGGAAGAATTGTAAGTGAGTGAAGGTTAAGCGATAAGTCAAGATTGCGGTGGGAATTCGTTTGGTGAGTGGTGGGGTTAAGTTGATTACAAATGCAGCGCGGCTTTTCCTAATGAAAAGCTCCACAAACTGGAGCAGTAGCTGGATAATTTCCATTTTAACTAATGGAATGAGGAAGGGGTACGAGCAAAAGGGTTTTAAAGAGAGGAAATATGATTTTAAAAATATTTTGATTCAATAAAAGCAAATATTTAAATGTTATGTTATGTTATTTTTACTTGGAAACTAAATTCAAAGTATTTCCAAGTTGCAAATGTAGTTATATGACATTCTTAAACTTAGAACCTAGGAGATTATGTTTATATGACATTCTTTAACTTAGAACCTAGGAGTTTGTGTTTAAAATTCCTAATAAAACAGAGAATTAAGTCATTAAAACAGAGCTTCTAAAATAATTAAATTTTATAGCTATTAGGAACCTACATCTATAAGTTCAAAGATCTATAAATTAGGTGTAGAATAAAATTTTAAAAAAATTCTGCCCACTTTCTTTTTACACTCTCTGCCACGAGCTTCGCACAAACCCGATCTCCAGGGGTCTAATAGCTTATAATCTGCTTAATTATGTGCTGAGCTGCACAAGCCAACAGGGAACTGAGCAGAATTAATATGTAGATTATTTTATGAACCTCATCTTAGTAGGTCCCTTATCTATATTTTATTATAGATAAGCCTAATCGAAGCGACTGGAGCTAAGCCACTCCCCGAGCAAATACAATGCGAGAAAACCATAGCTCCGCCAATCCCTCAATCGGAGAATACAACTTCCATATCTTGGCTTTATGTTGTTATGGTTTATGGGTATCATTTGCGTCAAGTCTACGTCGCATATTTGATTTTTACGACAGCCGAGGTAGAGTCTCCATCTCCATGGACCGCCCGTCGATAGCCATAAACTTGGGCATTTCATGCGCGGAACTCCCAACACTTTTGCGCAAATAATTTATGCATGTAAATTAACAACGGAGAGCTGAGCTAACGAATGAAACAGAAACGAATTCTGCCAACTTTCGAATTTATCGCAGAACGAGAATCTTTCGGCAAAGAACTCATTACCACGCCCTCTATCGAAACGTAAGAGATATCTCTCAGAAAACAGTTACAACATCCACATTAACGAAGAACAAGCAACAAATTGTCGAAATATGCAAATTTCCAAGATTCGTCGGCGTACAGAGGAACATTAATCTTAAAGCCAGCATCGAGCGAGTGGAGTGGAGCGACTTGTAAACACAATTCTTGCCAAAAGCAAGAACATAAAAACCTAAAAACAAAGTCAAAGCTTAGAAGAATCTACGCCCTCCCTCTTTGGGTTTTTCTTAATGTTTTCTTTTTTATATTCTCGGTTTTTATTTTTTCTTGTTGGCCCCGTAACCCAGTAAAGTTCATATGTACAAATATTTAATTATCATCCAGCTGGAGGCGGTCTAAAAACATTCTTCATCAAGCAAACTAAACATTTTTTCGAATGTTTCTCAAATTTCTGTACCATCATGCCTCTCTCCTCTGTAAAAAAAATCTATAAAGAGGAATAAAAATTCATGTATGCTAATGTATGATTTCTAGTCTCTTTTTCGATTCTTTTGTTTACTTTGCCTGGCATTTCATTAATTTTGGGCAGCTGAAATTCTTTTGGAAACCTCAGCCTGCTAGGCTACTTTCGATTTTTCTTTTTGTACGACTTTATTAGAAAAATTCCGAACTCTCGGCATAATTCACACTCCCCGAAAACTTTTTGAATTCATGTGGGCGGGCGTCTTGAATTTGAAAGAATGGAGAGCGCGCGTGCCTTATATGGTGTGATATTTTGAGATTACAAGTTAACAATCAGTGTGGGTGGATTGTCCAGTTCGGATTTATAGGGGGTGTAAAGAAAATAAAGTGTAATTTTTAAAATAATTTAGTATTGGAACTGTAATGATTGAAATCTATTACAATTGGGATCCAAACTTGGTATATTTGATTCAATAAAAAGATTTTACATATGAATATATTGTTTCTTAACACATAAATGAAATAATCTTAATGAATTTTTATAAGATAATCATAATAAACTTGTTTTTTTTTCTACAAAATTATTTAAAAACATATTCTATGATACCAGAAATCTAAGACAATATTTCTTGTAATTATTTTCTAATCATAGAGATCCCATCTATTATTTTTGTTTCCTTTCAAAACACATTGACCCATAATTCACTTTAAAAGGTAAATAATTAGATGGAATTATCCCTATTTAACCCAAATAAATATTAAACTGATTTATGCTTATCACTGGATAGCTACGACCGATCTCATTCTATTCTCCACAATAAAAAAAAAGATCATAAAACGTAGACCTAGGAAAAACTAGATCAAACTGGGAGTGAGAAAGGGGACTATCAATCTTTTACCTATTCCCTGGGATTATGGAAGAAACCGGCATTATAATTTATGAAGGCCCTAAAATGTCCTCAACTTTCTTCTCCTCTCCTCAACGGAGCCTACCTCACGTACAAAATACGTGAAAGAGGCAGGGAGAGGGGAAAAAAAAATAAACAAAAAACAATAAAAGAAACCCGAAAACAAAGCATTATGTAAGCATTAGCACGCTTTAACCTATCCCCCTCCCACACACACACGTTACAAAATAATAATAATAAAAAAAAGACCTAAAAACAAAGTCTAGAGCGTGAAGAAACCATAAAGAACTGAAACAACAACGGCGGCAATAACAATTAGCGACAGGGGAAAAGGCTGGGCGCACATGCGCAATAAATACCTAAATGCCTAGAGCAAATAGCCAATATCCCCTTCTTCTACGCCCCTCCATCCAATTAAATTTCTATTAATTTTTTACCAATAATAATTCCCGAGCAATGCCATAAAAGCGGAAACCATTAAAATGACTCTGAGAGAATCTCTTTGCTAACCAGAAGGAAAAGGCGGAGGCAGAATTCTATTTCCTTTCTTGGGCACAAAAGCCGCTTAGAGCAAGCAGAAAGGGGCGGCACTTCTTTTGTCTGCCAGCGCAGCAAACTTCCGGATCGAAAGATTTATTGAAGAAAAGAGACCCCCGGTTTTCAAAAGGAGCACCTCCGGAGAGGTAGAATGGGAAGGGAAGTGTTACACACATCGAAGACCTGAGAAGAAATTGCGTTGCAGCTTTTTTTACATTAAATTTATGAACTAATTAAAAGACCGTTCCGTATATAGCGGTGATGAAAAGACCAGAGAATAAAGGGGTAGGGAATAGTGGGGAATGGGGAGTGTCTGTAACCCAATACGAACATTGAATGTACACTGTAATAAAGGTGATTTTTAATAATTAAGCTTTTTAGAAGATAATTATAATTATATTATAATAGTTGGAGGAAGATAGCCCGGAAAAATACTATAAAATATATCTTTAAGTAACACAATTAATTGTAAGCCTTAATTTATAAATTGTTATACAATTTAAATGTTTAAAAACTCTTTAAAAAGTGTTTGGAATGCGCTAGGCACTTTTCTTACCTACAAGATCGAGTAAAATATCAAGAAAAAATATTATAAAATATATATTTAAATAACACAATTAATTGCAAGCCTTAATTTATAAATTGTAATACAATTTAAATGTTTAAAAATTCATTAAAAAGTTTTTGGAATATGCTAAGCATTTTCCTCACCTAAAATTCTTTGATAAAAACCAAGAGCTAAGTCCAAAAGCCATGTTATTTCTTACAGTGTATATTTCTTTTGGTCACTGAGGCATGTCGGACGCTGTCTTCGCAACAACAGCTGGACAAGAGGCTGAAGCGGGCTGAAGGTGAGTAGGAGGTGGGGGGTTTTTAGCCTTTCGGTGGATGCTGCTACGTTGTTGCCGCCGCTGCTCTTGTTTATAAATCAAGTCACATTAAGTGTAATAATAAACGCAGATCGAGGCAAACTGTGGAGCCGGTTCTCCGACCGATCGATGTTGCCACTTACAGTGCGGATTCTGTGGCGGCGGCGGCGGCGAATTGAATAAGTCATAAAGAATAAGGGGGGAGGAGGGCGGCGAGCACGACGATGCAAGGTGGGAATTAATAAAAATCGGACCAAATTATGGCAGAAACTCGGCGGCGTTATTTTGTTGCGTTCTCCGCTCGGGTAATTATGGAGAGCATGCCAAAAGAGAGTGGCTTACAAAGAAGGAGAAATGTCAAAACTCACGCTTCATTGCCGTCGCCTGTCTTCTCTGCGAGAGTCTCTGAGTCGTTTTCAGCCTTTTCAGTTTTCTGGTCTCTCGCTTTGCTAACGATAACGACAACAAAATGCTGATGGCACAAATTATAGTCAAGCCAGAAAGAAAAACGGAGACGGAGCTGGAGTTGAAGTTGGAGCTGGAGCTGGAAAAAGCCGCAGCAGCTGAAGACCGGCAGTAGTGGTAGAAAGCAGAAAGCTAGCCAGAAAGCCTGGGTCCCCAAGCCCGCTTTGTCTCTAGCCCCACAATTTCCGCCATTTATGACAGTCACAAATCGAGTTATACACTCACATACCCACCGACTCGGCTCTAGCTTCAGCTTTAGCTTTAGCTTTGGCCTCAACTTCGGCTTCGGCCTCAACTTCGGCTTCAGCCTCTCCTCAAGACCGCGCGCGTACTTTCTAATTTCTAGGCGCACTTTTTCCCTCGTTGCTCAGGGGCTCCCTGGCTGCCGTTTTATGATGTTTAATACCCTAACAATATGGGTGAGAGGATCAACTTTGCTGAGGCATTAGACAAATCTTTGGATAAAATGTTCATTACATTTTTATGGACAATTAAAATGTATCTTTATATAAATTGCAAGCTTAGTTAAGCAAATATTCTTACTAGATTTTTATATACATTTTCCGGATAAGGCACTTAAATGTCACATCTTAAGTTAAGTTTAGTTTACGCGTTTTTTGTAGCATATCCACAATTCGTTAACTTTTGTCTAAACACTTATTTAACAATATTTTTCTGTCATTTGATTTTTGTTGTTGTTCAAACAAGTTTTTTGGTATTTTTTTCTTTTATTGTTCATCTCTTCAGCGTCCGCCAAGTGTTAATGTTCATTTGTGCATGCGATATTCTCCAAATTGCATGCAATAGAAATTTGTTGTCGAGGTCACACCGCCCAGCTCCCTGCCCCGCAGCCCCTCCTCAGACCACCCGGCACCATAACCATAACCATTCACAATGGCAGAACGGCAGCACAAACAGCAAAAAAAAAAAGGAGAATAAAAAAGAAACGATGCTTTTGGAGGAGGTTTTTTTTTTTTGTTGTTTTGGTAGCTAAGTGATGGGAGGTCAAATCAGTTACAGTTACGTGAGGCTGTTTTGGGCCGACAGGAGAACGTTGGCGGCCAGCCAGTTTCGGCCAGAAGCAGAGCGAATGGAAAGTTAAGGAGGAGGTAAGGCCCCTTGGCTAATGAACTTGAACTGGAGCACTCCTCAAAACTGAACGGAAAAAAAACGCCAGATCCAATTTCGAGCATTGATGATCTAATGACAGTTCCAATCAGTGGATCTCATTTACATTCCATCGACATGTATGTCGAATTGGATCAATCATTTGGTTATTGGAGAGCTGGTTCGGTGAGCAATGCTTCCAGCAGAAAGATCACAATTAACTTGACGTAAATAGTTCAAGAAAGATGCTAGAATATTGGGTTACAATTAGATCATTATCTGGTTAAAGGAACATCATTTTTAATTGAACTCTCTGACAATTCTGTAGTTGATCAGTCAACAAAAAGCAGTTCCTAAGAAGTTCCTTGACTGAAAACTGAAATCGTATCATAAAAACTTATATTTAATGGATCATCTCAGAGAAGAGTTCCACTATTTGTGATCTAATCATTAGATCTGATTTACATGCCTCGAACATGATATGAGGCTGGTTTCTAGATCAGTTATCATAATTTTCAACCGGTTCCGTTTCGATCATTTCAAGAATTTATAGCATCCTCAGTTGAGAGACTTGTTTTGTCTTTTCTTGATTTTTTTCCTTTTTTTTGCATTCTGATACAGTTACTTCAAATCAATTTTCCCGGTGAATGCTTAGAATATTTTTAGATTTCAGTAATTTAGTAGAGCTGCCGCACTCTTGAGACGCCCCCTTTGGCTTCCTCGGCGTCACCATGGGTTTTTTGAGCCACATGCTCATGGCCGTTTGTCATTTCCAGAGGCGCGCCAATTGCCGCAGTGGCCTGCCAAGCATTTTTGCGCTTTCTGTGTGAGAAAATGTGGCCGAACGGTTAATAACAGGGGAGTAGGTTCGCTCCAAGGGGGGTCACCGGGGCGTGGAAGGTGCGGCAGCAACGGCAGCAGCAGCAGTCAACATAACTGAGCCTAAAGGAAAAGCGTGTGCATTGAAACAGTCGAGGTGAAAAGAATAGCACCAAAAAGGTCACAAAAAAAAATCTTCTTATTTTTATTTTAAATGATTTGTCTTAATTAAAATTTTTCAGTTTTAAATCGCAAGATCGTCTTCGGACAGAGATCTTTCAAGTTAATAGCAATTTTTTTTGTATTTATTTAATATCTATATTAATAAATAAATCCACAATCCTAATTTTCCCACCACAACTGTGCCCAACTATGTGACTCTGAGGAGGAGATGGAGGAGATTCCAGCGATGGCTGCCGGGACAGGAAACTTAAACTAGTTCTAGTGCGAGTAGCTGGCTTCTAGCCGGGCCATAAACTGGGACACTTGTTGCGCCAACTTGGACACTCCGATGGCTGGATGGCCGGATGACTGGCTTGGAGGCAATCAAACAGCCAGCAGTCCCGGGATTGACAAAAAAAGACAAGGCTTCCCACGCAGCAGTCCCTCCCATTTCCCATTCCCTCTCTCTGGGCACAAAAAAAAAAAGAGAAGCCAACCTAAATTGTCTTAATGGACCATGAAGAGCCCGCGGAGATACCAAGCGACCCAAGCACCTCGGGCAAAAAAAATAAAACCAAGAAACCGAAAAATAAAAATACCTGATACTGCAGATGGCAGCAGGCGCGTAAATCTAAAAACCGCCCAATTAAACAACAAAAAATGTATATAAAAAAAAAAACAAGGCGACACAGAAAACAAAATCACCTCGCCGAGGAAGAAAGGCACCGAAAGAGTGAGCAGGAGAAAGAGGGCCGGCGGCGGCGACGATGATGTTGGCGTGGATAAGCCCAAAAGAAAGTTTTCTTTCATTGACAAAAATTTCTTACTTGACTCTCGTCTTTTTATTTTCCGCCGCGTGCAACGAACTTGGCCCGCGTTTGGCCGCGGAGCAAAGTGATCTTAACCCATTAAGATGCCGGGCCAAGGAGCTCCAGATAAATATGTAGTTGTAGCTGTCATGCATTAAGTTTGAAACATAATATTATCACATTATTAGAGATTATTTAAAAATATTGGTGGAATTATTTATCCAGAAAAAAAAGGGTTTAAAGAGCTTTGTATGACAACATAACAATACTAGAGGTTATTTAAAAAAGTAGTGGAATTATTTATCCAGAAAAAAGGTGTTTAAAGAGCTTTGTATGAAATAAAGCAATTTTTAAAAAGATCTCAAATTAGCAAAGTAAGTTCCTTGAGGAGAAAATTTATGAATACGTAAAGCGAATTGGATTAAATATTACATAAAATGTAACTATAATTTCTTTATTTTGAATAATAAATCAGTAGATATTTTTAAACTGATAATCTTTGGCACATTTTCCAGCTGGATCGATGTCCTATATAAATTCGGTCCTAAACTTCTTATTTACTTAAAAATTAGCTTTTTTATACTATCAATTTCTCTATTCCGAATTGGCATGTTAACCCTTTGGCCCATATTGCATTTCTTTTCCATTCATCGCGTTAATGGGTTAATGTTGCTGCTGCTGCTGTTGCTGCTGACGCTTTGGCATTAGTTACAGTTTTCCGATACACGAAATTGACTTTACATATTTCAGGCAGCAGTCGATGTAACAGGTTGTTGTTGCTGCCTCTGCCTCTGCCTCTGTCCGCTGCCTCTTTCACTCGCACACACACACACACAGGCACACGACGCTGCACATTTTGAAATGCTGCGCCTGCGCCTGCATCGGCGTCAGCGTCGCTGCTTGTACCTGTTGCTGTTGCCGTTGCAGTCGCAGCATCGCTGGGGCGGCAGAGGCTGCTGGTTTTGTTTGATCTTGTGTCTTATTGTTGCGCGTTGTCGTGTATCTTTCTGCCTGTTATTTGTTGCTTTTCCTCTATCCTATCGCTCTCTCTCTCTGCCTGCCTCCCTGCCTCTCTCTTGCTCTCTTGTTAAATTTATTGGCGCATATAAATGCCTCAAAATTGATGTTATTGTCGTTCGATATTCCTTTTCTCTCTCTCTCTCTCTCTGTGTCTGTGTTTCTTTTCCTCCTTGTTTTGAAAATTGATTTTTACTTGTATCTTTATGGCCGTAGTGTTTCTTCAGAGAGGGGAACCCGAAATGGCCTGGAAAATGGGAAAAGCAGAGACAAAAGGGGAATAAATATAAGGCCGGGTGGGCGTAGCGCTGACAAAGTGGGCGTACCAAAGAGAATAGAGCAATTTCGGATCGAAGTGCAGCAGCGGCAGCGGCAGAAGGGAGCTGCTGAGAGGCTAAGAAAAGGGGCAGCAATGAGTTAATTTCGAGTGGGACGGGCCCAGGGATCTTAACTCGAGTTACGTGGGCTTCCCTACACGGTCCAAAAAATTATGGCTTTACCTTCTGTTTGTGGATAAAGTCAATTGGCCAATTTTTTAAAAGGAGTGTTAAGTCATTTTAGGAAAGCAAAAAACATATCTCTGGCATTAAAGATTTACATTCATTAAAGAAACATAAAGTGTTTTATGTTTTTATGCCAAAATGCTGTTTAAAATAATGCTACATTTTGTTGATTACCATTCTTAATTTATAGAAAATAATAATATCCCAACGTGAGCAGGGAAAATGGAAATTTCGCCAAATCTAACTGCAAAACTCACCTTTTGGGAATGCCAGGAAATCTATGTGTGTGTGTGTTGTTTTATTCCAATCCGAACCTCCTTCCCTTTTCGCTTCGTCTCGCTCGATCCTTCTCCTCTTTCACAACAAATCACAAATATTTGCGCATGTGCATTCCAGGGATACACACACGCACACCCACTCACGCGCGCTTGTCTTGCGGCTAATTGTTTAAACAGCGCAAATTATTCTTCACACTAGTTTTATTTGTTTGTTTAACAACTCCTCACCTCCCCGCGCGCGATCACACTCACAAACACACACACTCGCAGAGGCTCACGCACGGCTTTCGCGCACTCGCTTATTTTTCTTGTATGTATCTTTTATTGGCCCGACAACAAAAATTCGCAATAAACAAGGAATTAATTAACGTGCGTCGAAAAGCACAGACGCCAAGGGCTTAAAGTCGGCGGAGGGGCGTGTAAAATTCCATATTTTCTCACTAGTATTTGTGTTACAAGATGACCAGGCGTCACATCCTGATATTTTAACCGGCGATCAGTTTTGTATTGATTTTTAAACGGCGAGCGGAACGGACACAAGCGGCGCAGTTGAAAGTGTTGATCGTTATGAGCGCTGCCAACTTAGCTAATTGTAAGCCAAATGTATCTAGCTATATAGCTAGGTTGCCTATGGTATTATGACACTGCCGCATTTATTAGAGATTTTGTTGAAGATTTTACAGCTCTATAGGGGTTTAGACAAGTGCGAGCTAGATGACTATATGGCAATTTTAATACATTGGCTAATGCATTGATAATGCATTAACCACGAAATTCTATTTCAAGGTCCTTATTAAGTAGCTAATTAATGAGGACCGCATCTCTGTTTTATAGCGCCACCACCATAAGCAGCCTAGCTATAAAGCTAAATATCGCAGTGTGACCAGGTTCCCAAACCGCATTTTCGTTCTTAAAATTTTGCAAACCGATTTCGTCTAACTTTGAAACTGCTTTTATTTATTATTATTAATAATAGCTTAATATATATTCAAATCAAAGATGGTGCTATGCAGGTTCTTCCAACAGGGCTCCTGTCGATACGGCACCAAGTGCAACAACGAGCACTTCGATGTCAAGTGAGTAAACGTGTGCGAAAAGTAACCAAAACAAACAATATTTATAATTTTATATCTCAGGGTGTATCTTAAGGCGGACATGGAGTCCGCCATCAATGGCAAGATGTGGCCCTTTTCCGCCTACGGCCCCTTCAAGGACAAGGCCAATTTTCCCAACTTCATCGAGGATCAGTCCTTTGAAGAGGTCCGCTTTATGTGCTACGAGGCCAAGCGCCAGAACAACTTCGAGCAGTTCCACCAGCAGTTCAACCGGGAGGTCCAGGAGGCCACCAACAAGATGAAGACCATGCTGCAGATGTCACCGCAGATTCTGGAAACTATGATAAAGATTTATGAGTCGCCGGAGGGCACCAGCGTTACAACTGCTCCCCAGCAGACCAATAATCTATTCGGTGCAGCCGCTCCAGCTCCCAATGCTTCTGCATCTCTGTTCGGGAAGCCCACATTGAGCACGGGAAACATTTTCGGTGCCCCCAGTGGCCAAGTGAATAACCCAAGCAGCATTTTCGGCGGCTCAATGGCGACTGGCAACACGGGCGCCAGCATTTTTGGCGGTCCAGCAGCGGCCGCCCAAGCACCAAATGTTTTTGGACAGCCGCAGCAGCAGCAACAGCCGCCACAGGCTGCAGCTCAGCCATTTCAAGGAAGTAATATCTTTGCACAGGCAGCAGCTCAGCCGGTGAATCCCAATCCTTTTGGTGGCTTCCAGGCAGGCGGAGGAATCTTTGGTCAAGCGGCTAATCCCAATCCAGGAGGATTGTTTGGCCAGGCGGCACAACAGCAGCAGCAGCAGCCACAGCCACAGCAGCCTCCCAGCGGATTATTTAGCCAGGCGGCAGCTGGTTTCCCCAATCAACAACAGCAACAGCTTCAGCAGCAACAATTGCAAATGCAGCAGCAACAACAGCAGCAGCAGCAACAGCAACAACTGATGATGCAGCAGCAACAAATGCTGCAGCAACAGGAGCAACAACAGCAACAGGTGGCCAATGCTGCACCATCCTTGGCATACAGCAAAATGGAAGAACTGACTGCCGATGAAATTGAAGCTTTTAAATCCGAGCAATTCTTGCCAGGACATTTGCCCTTCAAGCCGCCGCCCAGAGAACTGTGTTGAGCCAAAATTAAAGGTTTAAGTTAGCATATTTAATGTATATATTATGTATATTAATTCATGAGCTTAATGAAATTAAAAACTTGCTCCTAGAAGCCTATTTAATTTGCTTATTTCTTATTTTTATTTTCGATAAAAGAG
Organism: Drosophila punjabiensis; assembly: GCA_008042585.1. Classification (NCBI taxonomy): domain Eukaryota; kingdom Metazoa; phylum Arthropoda; class Insecta; order Diptera; family Drosophilidae; genus Drosophila; species Drosophila punjabiensis. Next base: position 6,464 of record VNJR01002765.1, on the reverse strand, counting down.
CTTTAAACTAATGCATCATCATATTCAGACGTTCCATGTTGATGGAGTACACTGCATGGGAGCCAATCAGGTTGCGATCCCGAAAGGCCAACTGGCAGTCCTTAAGGGTAATCACTGTCGGTTCGCTGGGAAGACTGCGAAGTAAATGAATTATTAATACAAGAATTACACAAAGTTTTAATTAGTTTAAATAACTTACACTTCCTCGCAGGCAGAGAGAAAGACCATATCGTCGTTTTGTCGACGCATAAAGTTATTCAATTCCTTGTCCAGCTCCAGCGGCGTGTCATCCACCTTCTGTCGGGTGACTGTGTTGCGCAGCGACGGATCTCGCAGGGGAGCCCCCACATCGTAGTAATAGTTGCCTTCACCGCTGGTCTTGTAATGTTTGCGCTTCTTAATGATAGCTGCCAGTAGATCCTTGAGCAGCACCTGCACTGCCATGGCCACGTACTCAGCCACGCTATCATCAACAGAGACAAGACCAATCTCCCAGGCGCCAATCAAGAAACGGCCCATAATGAAGCCGGCGTCAGGCAGGAAGAGTTCCTGTGCACAGTACCTCTGCGATGGCAGTTGCTGTTGTGTGGCCTGGTCTGCTCCTCCGCTGATTGTTGGCGGCGGACGAATCACTTGCATGTTGTCCTCGGTCACAAAGTCCAGCATCTCGCACAGTTCGAAATTGAGGCGTTCGGTGAAGGTGCGCGAGCTCCTCTTGCGTCGCTTGCTGCGATTCCCGCTGCTGCTACTGCTGCTAGTTTGCAGCGTCGCCGGTGGATTCTCCACGGGAGCAAAAGCATCGATCTTGTTGAGCAGCGCCAGCAGGAACTGATTGTGCAGATGCAATTTGTCCGGTGAAAGGATTTTCCGAGACTCTGCGTCGAACTCCTCCTTGGTCCAGCGACTGCGGAACCAGTTCTTCATGTTGGCTCGATAGCGCTCCCAATTGTCGCCCAGAGCCACCACCAGGGCCTCCTTGGTGGACAGTACTCTGTCGGTTAGCATTTGTTTATAGTAATGATAAAATAGGAAAGTAAAAAGTTGGTCAAGGAAATTAAAACAAATTTTAGCAGCAGCTGTTTAGTGTGGCCGTTTACAGCGGCCATAAAATACCAAGGGCAGTTGAGTATTTTTAAAACGGATCTGATTTTGCAAAGGTTTAAATTTGTATTTTTATTGATTTTGAATTCTTTATTAAACTATCTGTATAAAATGGTATAATTACAGCATTTTTGTGTTTATTAATAAATAAGTAGAGCGACACACAAACATATTTTATATGGATTCACAAAATATTAAGGAAATTGTCAGTTCTTTAAGTTAAAAATTGAAAAACAAACTTTCGATCGGATAAAAAAGGGTTTCCAAAAACAAGTTAACAAAATTTGAGAAATAAATAATGCACACACCTATAAATAAATATTAAATAGAAATATTCCTTTGGAATTGGGAGCTTTTTTCCCCCGTAAATGCCATAAAGTGGTAATACAATAAAATAAGTTGTAAAACATCTCCGAAGCTTAGTTAACGCGATTCCATCGCCACACGGTGCTGTCATCGCAGACGCAGACCAGTATGGAGCCGTCTTTGGAGAAGGATGTCTGCCGGATGGTGGAGTTGCTCTTGGGATGCACCAGCTGGCTGCACTTGGTCATATTCGGGTCGTTGCAGTCCAGTTCCCACACAAAAGTTGTGCCCTGCTGATTTCCCAAAGCCAAAATCTTTTGCCAGGCGTTGAAGGCGAAGCGCACGAACCAAATCTCACACATCTTGTAGTCGAAGTGATGCAGCACCGTGGTGGCCGACTCCTGCGGCTGAATCTCCTGCCACGGCGCTGAGAGTTTGCCCGGCTTCCAGCAGACAATCGAGTTTTCGCAGGACTTGGAAAAGACAAAGTCACCGAACCACTGAACGCAATCCACGTAATTCCGATGGATATCGCGTGTGGAAAAGTCCGGAAAGTGCTCCTTGATCGTTGGAAACGGTGCTGTATTCTTGTTGGGACTAAAACCAGAGCTCAACTCGATGGCCTCCCTTATGTCCGGCTTGTCCAGCCGCCACAGCTTCAGCGAGTGATCCATTCCGCTGGACATGATCCGATCGCCGCGCAAATCAAAGTCTATGGAGAGCACCTCATCGCGATGCCCTTCGACGCCACCAAAAACGGCTACGCACACGTCCGACTGAATGTTCCACAGCCGCAGCGAGTGATCCTTGCTGCCGGAGAGCAGTAGCTGCGGTCTTACCGGATGAAACTTGAGCTCGTTAATGGCATGCCCGTGGCCAATGTAGTTCTTGCTGCACTGATGTTTCACCGGATTAAAGATTCTGATAACGCCACGGTAACCAGCTGCGGCCAGGACAGGATCTCCGGTTTCGGAGTCATAAGACCAAGCGCACGTGTAAAAGCTTTCATCGGTCTAAAAAATTAAAGAATTTGACAGCGAGTCCAGCATTTTTACACGACGACTACCTACATCAGGATCTGCGTAGACCTGCAGCAGTCGGATGCCTTCACCGGACTCATCCTCGCTGCTCCTTTCGCATTCGTATATGGAAACCCGGTCCTTGCCCACGGTGGCAAACACCTGCGGCTGATTCCTGTCCAAAAACGGATTAAACTGCACCCCAAAGATCTGGTGGTTGTGGTCCTCACGCACATGACAGCTGCAAGGCATCCGGGGATTAAGTTATTTACTAAAATCCGTCCTGACTCTTCTCTCACCTGTATTTGTAGAGCGGCGGCACCATTTTTGGAGCCTTTGCCCGCCGGCACAGGCGGTTTAGCTTGCGTGTGTTGGGAGATTTACTCCTGGTCGTTGTGGTGGTGGTGCTGAACAAGCTGGCGGAATCGTCCCGATCCACGGAATTGGCTTCGTTCTCATCCTCCTCCGGACCAAAAATATTGCCGGCACTTGTCGTGGCGGGAGTGGTTACCGTTTCTGGCGGTGATTGATTCGTTGAATCGTCCTCGGCGTTTTGCTCTTCCCTTGGGGAATCCGTCTCGCTGGGGTTGGTTTCTGTCATGGTTTAATCCTTTTTTTATAATTTTCAAGCTTTTGTTTACAAACAGGAGTTTGCCGCCAGTGTTACCGCATTAAGATTATACAAAAATACCATCAAAAAGTAAAAGATCAAACCAGGGCTCCAATTTCCTATAATTCTAATTTTTTTAAACCTATTTAAGAGATATTTTCGCTTAATCTACTTCCTGGTAGGCGGATTTTTGGCGGCCATTAACTCATCCAAATGGGCTTCCACTTCTTTGTGCGCCTTGAGACTGTGCTCGGTGCGGGAAACAGCTTCATGGGCAATGAAACCGCGCAGCAGTTCCGCCTTGGTTTGAACGAGCTGCATCTGTGTCTGCTTCAGTTTGAGCTCGTTTGCCACTTGGGGACCCAACTTAAGTTCGGCCACGTCCCTGAGAAGTGAGCACTTGCGCCACACTAGTTCTACCAGCTGCTCCAGGCCACTGCGATGCTCCTCCTCCAACTGCAATATTCCTTTCTGATCGGCAGTCAGCTCAGTTTCCTGGGCGAAATCATCGGGAAACTCTTCACGCATCTTGTCACCCAACTCGGCAATGGGTTGCAGCGTGACTCTCAGCTGGGAGAATAGCTTGTCGCGCACAGTTTTTCTATCAATGTAGCTCAGTGGGGGAAAACTGCTGGCATCTTGCAGACCTGCCAGGAACAAGGAGGTAAGATTTAGTAGTTTGAAGTGGTTTGGTAGCCAAGCAATTACCTAGCACATGTTCCTGACCACCCTCGTTCTCGCCCAGGCGCATGTAGTCTCCGATGGACACCAATTTGAGGACATTTTTGGTTTGCAGGCTCTGATCTCGACTCAAATTCAGGCGGCGCAGCTCAGAGAGCACCATTTTCAGCTTAAGCACCTCTTTCAGTTCGATATTACGCGCTTCCCGCAGATCTTCTGAATCTGAGGCTAGAATCGTTATGGAAGGATCTTTCATTGTAGTTTCAGATTAAAATGCTGGAATTTGATTGTTTGATTCGAAATGGCATCTGACGGTGATCTGGCAACTCCGCGCTAGCAAAGTGTGACCAGAAACGGGAGTACTTGAAATCCTTTACATTGTTTTTAGTATATAAATTTTTAGTATATAAATAACTAAACATTAAAGTAATTTAACAATGTTTTACTAACATTTTATCAAAGCTTTTTGTACAACGGAAAGAGTAAAACATTAAAATCCAATATTGGAAAGTTAATAAAAGGCGATAGCCTACAAACAATCGCAAGCCAGAACGATAGTGCCATCAATAGTTTGCAATTTTTTTTAAAGCAACGCGCTGAAAAGCTCTCCAAATCATGTTTAATTTTGAGACAATTACGCATCTCGTGCAAAATCATCCGTATTGGGCCACCTTTGCCTTCGGTGCTGGGTCAATCCTGGCATCCGAGGTGATCTGGAGAGCACTGAAGTTCCCCTTGGGCCTAATAGAGAAGAAGAAGCCGCCCCGTGTCCACGAAGTTGTGCTCTTTAACGAAATGGGCGAGCACTGTTCGTCCCTTCACTACAGTCACATAAAGTTGGGCTCGGAGGGATTGGTGGACTCCGACCTCACATGCAACAATCCGTACTGTTCCCTCAAAGGAATTGCCAAAATGGTGCATCAGATCGATCAGGCGGTGTACGCCGTCGACGTTGCCATCTACACATTTACTTCGATGGTTCTTTGCGAGGCCTTTAAGCGGGCCCTGCAGCGCGGCGTGACCATCAGGATCATCAGCGACAAGGAGATGGTCTTCTCCTCCAGCTCGCAGCTCAATGCCTTGGCTGACCTGGGAGTGCAGGTGCGCGGTCCTGAAACTAACTTCTTGATGCACCACAAATTCGTGGTGATCGATGGCGTAGAGCGGGTGCAGGAGATCCAACGGCTCAGGCAGCGAAAGTGGATGCAGAACACATGCAGCGTCCTAATAAGCGGATCGGTTAACTGGACGCGAATGGGATTTGGTGGCAACTGGGAGAACTGCATCATCACCGACGACAAGGTGCTGGCACACTCTTTCCAGGCGGAATTCAATCGGATGTGGAAAGCCTTCGAGAGATGCCCGGACAGCTTCGCCAAGAATCCGTCCAAATCGGGGTAGCATTCACTTCGATGTACACTTTGTTACAAAGGTTTTGCTTAAGAAATCTGATATCTACAGTATTTGTTACTAAATGAAATAAATTTTTCAAGTTCTAAGTTCATTTTGTAAATAATAATAATTTCAATACAGGAAACATTAATAAAAGAAAAAGTTGATTGATCTGTTTTAACTGTATAAATTTATCAATGTTCACGAAATTATTAAAGTTTGAAGAATACATTCATATAATCATTAACATATAACTTTTAAGAGCACAAATTTCATTATCTTTTATAAATATTTCTCCTCTAACGCTACTTGTCTTGCTGCTTCAACTTGTCAGCACGCCGCGAAAATGTCTCCTTCATGAAATTTAGGCGCTCGATCTCTGCCCGAATTTCCAGGTACTCCAGATAGGATACTCCAGATTTCAACAGGATCTCCTGCTTGAGTGTAAGGACACGACCAACCTCCTTTTGTTTGCGCTGAAGAGCCATTAACTTCAGAGACATGGCGGAATCCTTGGGAGCCTTTGACTTCTTGGCGCTCTTCGATTTCTTCGACTTCTGCAGGTCATAAATTAAATGTTATATTTTCAGCCAGAAAAGCTGTATATTTATAACATACTTTACTAATTTCCATTGTTTACGTTAAGATTTCCGCGTGGTGTTTTGTTATGGTTACATTAGTGATGTAAAAAAACATCGATGCATCGAACATCGATGTTTTTTTGGCGATTTTTCCCGATGTTTTCCGATGTTTTTGTTCATATCGATGTTGAGCGATACATCGATGTTTTGCAAACCATCGGCTGTTGAAATTCTCAGTAAATTGAAAGTTCGTCGTCATTTGCCGCTTATTTCGTCGCCCTGAACTTTGTTGCAATGCCGAAGTAAGTAAATTTATTAAAATTGAGTTAAAGTCCATCCGGTCAATGGCCTTCTTGTACTTTGCAATCTGCACCAAGTGGCGCTACAACTTCTGCCGGTGGTGGGATCTTCCGTTCCTTCTGAACGAGTTTTTTCAGCGGCTGCAAATGTGCTAACCCGAAAGCGAAACAGATTAACACCAGACCGACTAAGCCGCATACTTTTCCTACAAAGTATTGACAAAAAATACTTTTTTTAAATATTTTTTTCATTTAGTATTTAAGTCCCATGTAAGACTGCTATGAAAGCATAAGTTTTTTATGTTATATTTTTTTTTTATTTGTTTTGTTTGAAACTTGTAAGACTGCTATGAAAGCATATGTTTTTGTTATTAAAATAAATATTTTGCAAAACCAAATTAAGAAATATAAGCTTTAATTAAACAACAAATTTCGTAAAAAAAACATGGGCCATACATCGATGCATCGAAGCTCT